>AWOL01S0070725.1:4938-42438 GCA_000715115.1 Nicotiana otophora | reverse complement strand
TAGCGGAGCGGCCAAAGCCCGGGCTTTTGATATGCTCGTAGAATGCTATCTCCTTTATTGTGGTAGGTAGCTCACTCATCTGGCTTGCTTTGGCTTCTGCGTGCTCCAGATGTTGGCATGTGGGCTCCCCATTCAACCCGTCTTGAAACACGGACCAAGGAGTCTGAAATGTGTGTGAGTCAACAAGCGAGTAAACCTATAAGGCATTAGGAAGCTGATTGGTGGGATCCCTCTGAGGGGTGCACCGCCGACCGACCTTGATCTTCTATGAAGGATTCGAGTGTGAGCATACGTGTCGGGACCTGAAAGATGGTGAACTATGCCTGAGCGGGGCGAAGCTAGAGGAAACTCTGGTGGAGGCCCACAGCAATACTGACGTGTAAATTATTCTTCTGACTTGGGTATAGGGGAGACGTGCCATGTCCGCGTCCGACGTTGGGCCATGGACACGTCGTGCCATGTCCTGCATCGTTCCATGGCCATGTCCTGCCATGTCTGATGTTGTGCCATGCCCATATCCTGCCATGTCCTGCATCGTGCCATGGCCACGCCCTGCCACATCTGACGCCGTGCCATGGCCGCATCCGACGTCGGGCCATGGCCACAACTGCCACGCCACGCCATGGCCACCTATGATGTCATGCCCTGGACGCGTCCTCGTACGCGACACCCCGAAAAACCTCTATTTTGTGACATTGCATTGGCACATCACTCATGGCTTGTGTTGACTGTTAATCTTTACGCTATAATATTTCTCATATTTATAACATAGTTGTGAACTATTTGAGCCAGGTTTGAGATTAAGAAGAGGCTAATTCCTTGAATAAACTTGGTAATTGTTATTTCTGTGATGAAATTACTGATTTGAGTTATGCTAACATACTTTGCAAGCACCTACACTTTAGTATGTTATTATACAATTCTAGGAGCATGTATGATATTTATTCATCATATAGATATGTTCTTGTATACTTGCTTCTGTGCAATGTGATTTGGACTCGATGTATGTGACCACATCGGGCGGATTGTATTATTATACCTGTGACTACGCCGGGTGTATTGTATTGTTATGCATGTGACCACGTCTGGCAGATTGTGTTGATAGGCCTATGACCACGTCGGGCGGATTATGATATAGCTTATGATCACGTCGGGCGAATCCATTATATTGAGCATGTGACCACGCCAAGCAGATTTTGATATTGAGCCTATGACCATGCCGGATGAATTATGATATTGAACCTTTGACCACGCCGGATGAATTATGATATGTCTGTTCTTGCGAATGAATAAGGATCCATCCCCTAGGGTCACCCTCTCATGTTTCTCTATTGATGGTGTACACATGGATTCTAAGAAATTCGCGGGTTTCTGGCTGATGTGAACTCTGGGAGAGCTGGTTACTATATTTGAATCGGGCTGCACGTCGTAACAGGTCTTATTGGCATGTTGTTATTGGTCGGGTTGCGCACCGCAACAAACTAATATTTGGTTATTGTATTTCATCTTTACTTGTAATTTCCTTGATTGTTTTCATGATTTATTTGCATATCTTATTTATAGGTTGAATTGTTAGCTCAGTAGAACACTTTAAAAACAAAGAATTGTGAACATCGGAGTGGTTTTACCTGATATTTTCTAATTTGATTATATATTTGTTCTATACTTGTTAAAATTATGAAATGTACAGGTTTTGATGAGTATCATTTATAGTTCTTGCTTATTTTACCTCGCCGAGGTTAGTTAGAATACTTATTGAGTACATGGGATCAGTTGTACTCGTACTACACTTCTGCACCTTGCGTGCATATCGTGGAGTTGTTGTTGTGTATGGTCGGAGCTGGCATTGATGATATACCCATGTTCCAGTTGTGGCTATCACTTGTTCTTGGTAGCTAAGATTTAGTGGCTCATGACTTGTACTAATAGGCCTTGGGTTGTTGTATGAAAGTTCAGTAATCTCGTTATTTATTTCTCATTAATCTCGTTAGGAATATGTTGACTGTTAGTTGGATTACCCAGCGGGTTGGGTTTGGTGTCATCACGACTAGTGAATTTTAGGTTGTGACAATCATACTAATTCAACCGGAGGAAACATTTTTCTAATACTACTGATGAACATGCATATTAAACAACAAAATCATTCATCATAGATCTTTGACCAATATAAATTCATTCATAGAAGTAACAATAGATGAAATATAAACTTCGAACATACCTACATTGCAGGAAAACAACAGGAAATGACTAAATAAAAGTCTGACAGTTCAACGATGGAGCTCAGCACTTCACGGCAGAACAAATAGCAAAATCAGCAATGAGAAGCAGTTCTAAAGCTCAATCAGCCCTTGAAAATCCTAGAAGATGTAAGGTAGAAGAGTAGAATTTTATTCAATTTTCAATCCCTTTTTTGGTTTCGTTTTTGTGTTTGGAGACCCTTCTTTTTTAATGTTTTAGATCTGAAATTGAATTCCAGAATTTTGTAGCTGCTAGTGGGTGCTTCTAAGTGTGTGTGTGAATGTGTATGTCCCTATAGTATGAAAAGGATCCTTATTTGTAGGCTAGCAGTTAGAACTTTCTTTTATTTATTTTGCACACTTACTCCTCCCCATTCCCTATTTTTGAATCCCTCAAGCCCCTCACACCCGACCTCTTCTCTTCTTTTTATTGCATATTGGTCCCTTCCTACACAGTTACTAAATTATTCCTTCACATCTAATTCTCCAATTACCCTTTTAAACTTTTATAAATTGCATTTCACTACTAGCCCCTGCCTGGGCATCTGGCCAACAGGCCCATGACTCAGGTTCAACCTTTCCCCTGTTGAATTCTAATATCAATAGTAATGCATGTCAAGCAAGGCATGCCCAAACCTTATGTCCTAATGAGCAAAAACAAACATTCAAGACAAACAGATAGATTCAGAAGCAATTTCACTAATTAATTCTGCAAATAAATATCAACTGGCAACATGTAAACAACATGATTGAACACTTATCAAGACTAATTTACTAATTAAATCAATCATGAAACTAAAATCAAATATAGAAACATAGTAGAAGTGACCAATCTACAGAAATAAAGAGGAGAAACGAAAAATATCCCACGAGATTAGCAGCCTATTGAAGGAATTAAAAGAATAGCAAGAATCTAGACTCATTTCAAAATCAACCACGGATTTTTGACCTATGAGTACTCACTTAACCGTTAGGCTTGGTAAGTATTTCATAGGTAAGAAACCTTTGAAGATTTGAAAGTTTATACATGAAGAGGGGTTATAATGGAAGGTTATTAGGGTTCTGGTCAGTCAATGACGAGTTGACCGACCCCAGGTAGCCGAGAAATAGGTCGTGGCTTACACCAATCAATAGCTCTTACCAAGATCTTTCGATTGACGTAATTTCCAACTTCAAAAGAGCTGAAATTAGAGAGAAATCGAAAAGGGGATGTTTTTAGGGTTATTATATTCTTAGATCTACTAACCATGGAGATTGAGTTATTTCTAAAAGTAATGGGTTGTAGATTAAGGAAGAGGATGAAGAGGAGATTACAGGATGATGTTTTGGGGCGATTTGGAGTTGTTCCACCGCCGTAGGCGATTTCGGACGACGGGCGGCGAAGAGAGGCAGAGAGAATATGGGGTATAAGAGAGAGGTATGTGGGTGGAGGTTATGACTAATCCAACTTTTTTAAGGGATAGGGAAGTTAATTACCAACCATTAGATTGGATGGAACGGATGGTGAGGATCGATTTAAGTTAAACGGTGTCGTTTGGTCGTTGGAAAAGGCTGGACCGGGTGATGAAGTGGACTGGGCAGGATTTTAGCAGATCTGAGCCAAAGCATTTAGCCCAATTTGATTTCAACAACAAAAATAAAAACAAGCCTCATTCTTCCCTCTTTGTTGTTATTTCCTCACTAAACATCTAGTCTAATTAGAACTAATTTTTCAAAATTAATCCAACTATCCATTTTCCTAATTGATTAATTAATGAACTAATTAATATTTTAAATTAACGAAAAAAGCTAACTAATTTAAATCTAAAATGAAAAAATGTCTAATGTAAAAAAGCAAAATTTTGCTAACTAATTTAAAGCTAACTAATTTTGCAAAAATGAAAAATGTCTAATGTATTTTGTGATTTCTATTTTTTAGAAATGCAATTAACATGTGGCTAAATTCTAAAAATTCAATTAAAAACCTACAAATGCCATGAAATAAAGATTAAAATATTTTCGATGATTTTCATGATTAAAAGTATTTCTAAATATGCACGACTGCAAATAAAAGCAAATAAACGCCAACAACAAATAAAGAAAAATTTCTAAAAAATCTATAAAAATCAAAAGACAATTAGAAAACTATTTTGTGGAATGTTTTAGGAGTAATCTTATACGGTGCAAAAATTAAGTGCTCACATACACTATTCAGCTAGCTAATCGATTTGCATTTTAATTGCAATTGAGCCTCCTTTGTCCTCTCTCGCTATGTTTGGTCTTACAAATCAACACAAGCTTTTCATCTCTTTCTCTTCTAATAGTTATTGATTAGCAATGGATTCTCAATCTGTTGAGCCAGTCAATTGGGATTTCTTAGTGGGTATGTGTTGTTAGTCTATGGCGGGTTCAACTAAAATTTAGTGTGGTTGAGTATTGTAGAAATGTTTTAAAATAGTCTTGTGGAAACATCTGTCATATTAATATCTTAAAGAAAAAAAATGTCCTTGGTGCTTTAGAAGTTACAAATCACAAATGTAACTAGGAGGTTTATCATGCTTTTGGCACTAGACACGAAAATTTTGAGTGAAAGTGGATTAATTCTTTGGACCCAAGAAGATGTATATTAGTTGGAGAAGGCAATATTTGCCAGAAGTAAATGGGACTTTAGTCTTTAGGGCTAATATATACTTTACATACATGGGGGTAGAATTCCTAACGGGTTAACAATTTAACTGATAAAGAAATTAAGTAATTTATTCCCGAACCGATAAACCGTTAACTATAAAGTTTCAATTTGTTCACCAACCGTTAATCCAACAACCCTTACCAATAAGCCAGTAAGTCAATTTTACAAGGATTTTTTACATTCTTATACATTATTTGAAACATTATTACCTTCCCTGCTCAAGTTTCAATTTAATTACATGGTCATATACAACTTACCAATTATATATAAATAAGTTTTAAATGAGTATTCCTTTATATTAGGAATTGAATAAGAAATATCAGTTATTTCCTTATTTCTTTATACTTGTCCACTCTCACTCTCTCTCTTCGTGTCTCTCTCTGATGTTTCTAGTGTACCCATCATCTAGCTTTCTTTCTAATAGTGTGATCTTAATAAAAGAATATGATTTATGGCAGTAGAACTTTCATACTTAATTGGTTATTATAAAATTTAGAGTTCACAGAACAAAGATTGCAACTCAAAAGTGCGGATGCAAACATTGAAAAGAATTACCAAATTTAAGGCGAAGATATTATAGTAATTCATCAATGGATTTCTTGTTGTATAGAGTTTCCACAATTAGCAGTCATCAAAAAGCTTTGAAGCTTTGAAATTGAATTTGGGTTTTCAAAAACCATTATTTGTTTGGATTGGGTGTTGTTGCAAATAATTGGGAATATTGTTTGGAGTTTATATCTCAATTTTTAGTGTATTTTGGTGAAGATTAGACTTGATTTTGGCTGAATTTCATATTGAAACTCGAAGAAGAAGAAGAAGAAGAAGAAGAAGAAAAAGAAGAAGAAGAAGATATGACATACAATATACTTACGAAATTGTAGTAAAATTATAGGTAAATTGTATTCTATTGTAGTTATATATATATATATTATTTGAATATTGTATGAAAGTTGAAAAATAATTATATTATGTATGAATCGTTGTATAAAATTTGTATTTAAGTTATCAATACTATCTTTTTACATAAAGTTGTTGATATGTATCAAAATTGTATTAAGAGAGTAAGTTTTGATTGGAATTTTAGAGAGGAAGAAGCACACACCACACACAAAATATATACAAATCAGATACAAAATATACAAAAGACATATTGTATAAAATTTGTATAATAATTGTATTTAAGTTGTATGACATTATAGTTGTATTTAACTAGGTAAAAATAGTAGATGAAAATTGTAGATAAGTTATAGATTGGTTGTAAATAAGTGTATAATGTATAATTAGTTGTAAGTCAATATTACAAAATCAAATGCAATGTAACTAATTCAATATTACATTCCAAGTCGCAATTGACTATAATTTCATTGAGGGTAAAATTTGATTATGTAATTTGACCAAATAACTTGTGACTATAATTGTCAAAAATATCGATAAGTTCAAAATGTCTATGTGCCAATTCTCAATACCATTTGTTTAAGTAATAAGGATCCTTATTTTCAAGTTGGTTACGTGATAGACCTGCAGGCTTTCGTGCTTATAATGTAGTTTTGATTTCCTCCGCGTTACGAAAAGTATTGCATGTTTAAGGAAATCAAATGTGTTAAACTGATAGCATAATCAAATAAATATTATTCGCTGAAAGACATTTGTTAAAGAAGAATTCTGTGATGCTTAATTGTGTGAATATTAGAGTTAAATGCCAAGAGGTATTAATATGTCAAATATCACCAGTTTCTCAAATTATACATGGGGAGGCAACTAGATTTTATCATTATACAACTATTTTTCAACTTTCATACAATATTCAAATAAACAAAATATAGATAACTACCATATAATATAATTTACCTACAATTTTACTACAACTTTACTACAATTTCGTAAGTATATTGTATGCCATATCTTCTTCTTCTTCTTCTTCTTCTTCTTCTTCTTCTTCTTCTTCTTCTTCTTCTTCTTCGAGTTTCAATCTGAAATTCAACCAGAACCAAGTCTAATCTTCACCAAGCACCCTCAAAATTGAGATATAAACTCCAAATAATATTTCCAATTATTTGCTACAACACCCAATCCAAACAAATAATAATTTTTAAAAACTCAAATTCGAATTCAAAGATTCATGATAGATTAGTGTTTGAATCTTCAATTCCTACGACCTGGAGGTTACTTCAATAGGTTGATTGGCAGAAGACAATTTTTAGACTTACCTTATTGAGAGAGAAAAATGGTGAGAGAGAAATGTCACAACCCAAAATCCTAACCTGTCGTGATGGCGCCTATCTAAGTACTAAGCAAGCTGACAACATCAATAACCCAAGATATCGTTTCAATTTAAAAACGTAACGTTTAATACAATACCAAAATCTAGCAAAATCCAATACAACACTCCCAAAACCTGGTGTCACTCAGTACATGAGTATCTAATATGAATACAAGTTTGGAAAAGTATGGTCTGCAATAGTCTAAGACCAAAGTACAGTAATACTGAGATAGGGAAGGAGAGACAAGGTCTGCGAAACACGACAGCTACCTCTCAATCTCCAAAAAATCAGCTGTATGGAAGAATCAACACCCGCTATATCCGGGAATACCTGGATCTGCCCACGAAGTGCAAGGTGTAGTATGAGTACAACCAACTCAGTAATTAATAATAATAACTAAGGAACTAAAGATAATGACGATCTACACAGTCACAGTTCACTTTCAGTAGTTCCAGAGAGAATAGACATGCTTTCAAATCCGGCAGTTTAAGTCAAATCAATTTTATACATTTCAATTTCAAGAAATCTAGATATAAATTCTTTCAGATATTTCACAACAATGACAGATAGCAACGAAGTGCAACAACAAATGCAAAGCAAGTACAGCCTCTCAGACAACAGTCACTCAGCTCATCACAACTGCTCAACCACTCGGCTCTCAGCTCTCAACACTCACACTCAATGGGTACCCGCGCTCACTGGGGGTGTGTACAGACTCCGGAGGGGCTCCTACAGCCCAAGCGCCATAATCTGCATGGACAACTCACGTGCTATAATATCCTGCACGGACAACTCACGTGCCATAATATCCTTACCTCACCAACAGTCCCTCGGCCTTACTCACTCCTCAACCTCTCAAGTCTCTCGAGCTCTCAGAAATTACAAAGATCAGCCCAACCAAAGATAACATAGTATATCAACAAATATCCAGAAAGACTGAGATATAATACGCAAGAAAAATCATGACTGAGTACAACACAACAAATAGCAATTGTTTCAACAAGTACGCGACCTTTGTGGGCCCCAACAGTACTATCACATAGCCTAAGCATGATTTTTAACATGATTTACAGTCAAATTTTTTCAGCACAAAGAGAGTTTATAGCTAACAACAGGTTATTCAACTTTACAGTTTCACGGGACAGACCAAGTCACAATCCCTTCGGTGCACGCCCACACGCCCGTCACCTAGCATGTGCGTCACCTCCAAAATAATCACATGACACAAAATCCGGGGTTTCATACCCTCAAGACCAGATTTATAACTGTTACTTACCTCAACCCGTGTAATTATCTATTATGCTATGCCCTTGCCACGAGAATTGGTCTCTAAAAGCTTCGTATCTAGCCACAATTAATTCAAATCAGTCAATACAAATTATTGTAATTAATTCTATAAGAAAATACTAATTGTTTCAATAAAATCCGAAATTAACTCAAAAATCGCCCGTAGGGCCCACATCTCGAAACCCGATAAAAGTTATAGAATATGAACGCTCATCCAACCACAAGTTTAACCATATAAATTTCACCAAAATACGATACCAACTCGACCCTCAAATCTTCAATTAAAGTCTATGAAGATTTCTACCATTTTCAACCCAATCCTTACCCATTTGAACTTAACAATCTTTCCACAAACTTATTGGTATGTATACATGATACTCTACACCCAAGAATCATACTATTAATCGCCAATCTTTACTCCAAACCCGAAATTGAAGAATTAGGGAATGAAATTCTTACCTCTTTGAAGCCCTAGCAAGATCCTTGTGAAATCTTCAAACCTTGAACAAAAATTGATGGATAAATGACTAAGTCTTCACTTTCTCTCTCTAAAATACTCTCACCTCTCTCTAAAATATCAGATTTTGGCTCAAAAATGAGCTTCAAGGGCTATAAATTGAAGTTGGGTCTGGTCAAAAATTAGAAAGAATGGAAGTTCCGACGCAGTTATGCGGTCGCATATGCGATCGCATAACAGGTATGTGGTCCGCATAGCGGCCGCATAATTTGGCCTCCAAAGCTGGGCGTTACTGACCTGTTCTGCGGTCACTATGTGGTCCGCAAACTTATTCTGCGGTCGCATAATGCACCGCAAAATAGGTCTGCGGTCGCATAGTGTACCGCAGATTTTCCTCAAATCTTCCCCTCCTCCTGCTCCACTTTGCGACCATTATGCGGTCCGCAGAGTGATTCTGCGACCGCATAGTGGTCGCAGAAATGACCATTTTCCGACAAAAATTTTCCTTTACACTTCGATGCATTGTTCAACCCAAAAATTTTCCTTTACACTTCAGGGCATTTCTATAATCTTTGTAATAATTGATCTACCTCGGCACCACCAAAACTTAATTTCCTTAGTAAAATTTCTCCGAGGTCGTTACACATAAGTTAGCATCCGTTCAACCTTTTCAACTTAAATTCTAAACCTTGGAACTAAGTGCTCCAAATCATTTCAAAGCCCCACTGAACCCAAACCAATTACCCCGGCAAGCCAAATAACAACTGTAATTCACAATTTGAGCAGTAAATGGGGGAACAGAATTGGAATAGTCAAAACGACCGGCCGGGTCGTTATATTCTCCCCCTCTTAAACAAACGTTCTTCCTCGAATGGGCTTAGAATCATACCTGGAGTCTCAAACAGATGTGGATATTTGCTCCGTATCTCCTGCTCAATCTCCCAAGTAGCTTCTCCGACTGGCTGGCCTCTCCACTGTACCTTCACCGAAGTTATGTTCTTTGATCTCAACTTTCGAACCTGCCAGTCTAAAATGGCCACCGGCTCCATATCATAAGTCAAATTACCGTCCAGTTGCACTGTACTGAAATCCAAAATATGAGACGAATCCCCGACATACTTTCAGAGCATGGATACATGGAACACTGGATGAACACTTGATATACTAGGTGGCAAGGCAAGTTCATAAGCCACATCTCCAATTTTCTTAAGTATCTCAAAAGGCCCAATATACCGAGGGCTCAACTTACCCTTCTTCCCGAACCTCATCACACCCTTCATTGGTGAAATTTTGAGCAGAACCTTCTCCCCAACCATGTAAGCAACATCACGGACCTTCCTGTCGGCATAACTCTTATGTCTAGACTGCGTCGTGCGAAGCCGCTCATGAATCACTTTAACCTTCTCCAAAGCATCCTGAACCAAGTCAGTACCCAATAGCCTAGCCTCACATGGCTCAAACCAAACAATCAGAGATCGACATCGTCTCCCATATAATGCCTCATACGGAGTCATCTGAATGCTTGACTAGTAGCTATTATTGTAAGCAAACTTCGCGAGTGGCAGAAATTGATCCCAAGAACCCCCAAAATCAATGACACAAGCGCGTAGCATATCCTCCAATATCTGAATAGTGCGCTCGGACTGTCCGTCTGTTTGAGGATGAAATGTTGTACTCAACTGAACCTGTGTGCCCAATTCTCGTTCCACTGCCCTCCAAAACTATGAGGTAAACTGCATACCCCGATCTAAAATAATGGACACTGGTACGCCATGCAGGCAAACAATCTCGCAAATATAAATCCCAGCCAACCGCTCCGAAGAATAAATAGTACCAACTGGAATAAAATGCGCAGATTTGATTAGCCGATCTACAATTACCCAAACAGTATCAAACTTTCTCAAGGTCCGTGGGAGCCCAACTACGAAGTCCATGGTAATACGCTCCCATTTCCACTCCGGAATTTCAAGTCTCTGATGCTCGTACTTTACCTGTTGACAATTTAAACACCGAGATACAAACCCAACTATATCTTTCTTCATCCGCCTCCACCAATAGTGTTGTCTCAAATCTTGATACATCTTCGCGGCGCCTGAATGAATAGAGTACCGCGAACTGTGAGCTTCTTGGAGAACCAGCTCATGCAAACCATCTACATTAGGCACACAGAGCCTGTCCTGCATCCGTAATACACCATCATCTCCAATAGTGACTTCCTTGGCATCACCGTGCTAAACCGTGTCCTTAAGGACAAGCAGATGTGGATCATCATACTGGTGCTCTCTGATGCGATCATATAAAGAAGACTGAGAAACTACAGAGGCCAAAACTCGATTCGGCTCGGAAACATCCAATCTAACAAACTGATTAGCCAAGGACTGAACATCCAAAGCTAAAGGCCTCTCTGCTACCGGTAAGTATGCTAAGCTGCCTAAACTTTTTTCCTTGCGACTCAAGGCATCGGCCACCTCATTGGCCTTTTTGGGATGATAGAGAATGGTGATACCGTAATCCTTTAGCAACTCTAACCACCTTTGCTGCCGCAAGTTAAGATTCTTCTATTAAAACAAATGTTGTAGACTCCGATGATCGGTATATACCTCACACTGGACATCGTACAAGTAATGTCGCCAAATGTTTAAGGCATGAACAATAGCTGCTAACTCAAGATCGTGAACTAGATAATTCTTCTCATGTACCTTTAACTGTCTGGACGCATAGGCGATCACCCTTCCGTCTTGCATAAACTGCACCGAGACCAATACGGGACGCATCACAATATACAGTATACGACCCTGAACCTGTCGGCAACACCAATACTGGGTCTGTAGTCGAAGCTGTCTTGAGCTTCTGAAAGCTCTCTTCACACTCATCCGACTACCTGAACGGAGCACCTTTCTGGGTCAATTTAGTCATAGGTGATGCAATAGATGAGAATCCTTCCACGAAGCGACGATAATAACCGGCCAAGCCAAGAAAATTCCGAATCTCAGTAACTGAAGATGGCCTGAGCCAACTCTAAACTGCCTCTATTTTCTTCAGATCCACCTTAATTCCTTCACTGGACACTATATGTCCCAAGAATGCTACCGAACTAAGCCAGAACTCACACTTAGAGAATTTGGCATAAAGTTTCTCCTCTCTCAACCTCTGCAATACAATACCCAAGTGTTGTGCATGCTCCTCCTGGCTACGTGAATATACCAGGATATCATCAATAAATACCACGACAAACGAGTCAAGATACGGCTGAAATACACTATTCATCAAATGCATAAATGTTGTTGGGGCATTGGTTAGCCCAAAAGACATCACAAGAAATTCATAGTGGCCATAACGAGTTCTGAATGTCGTCTTCAGTATATCTGAATCCCGAATTTTCAATTGGTGATACCCAGATCTCAAATCAATTTTGGAGAACACCCTCGCTCCCTAAAGCTGGTCAAATAAGTCATCAATACGTGGCAAGGGATATTTATTTTTGATTGTAACTTTGTTCAACTGCCTATAATCGATGCATATCCGTATAGTACCATCTTTCTTTTTAACAAACAGAACCGGTGCACCCCAAGGTGACACACTAGGCCTAATAAACCCCTTTTTAAGGAGTTCCTAAAGTTGCTCTTTCAATTATTTTAACTCAGCCGGTGCCATACGATACGGAAGAATAAAAATGGTTTGAGTTCCCTGCGCCAAGTCAATACCGAAATCAATATCCCTGTCGGGCAGCATACCCGACATGTCTGTAGGAAATACATCAGGAAAGTCTCTTACTACCGGTACTGAATCAATAGTAGGAGTATCTACATCAACATCTCTCACAAAATCCAAGTATGACAAAAAACCCTTCCCAACCATATGTTGGGCTTTCAAATAAGAAATTACCTTGCTAGGAACAAAATCTATAGAACCTCTCCACTCAACCTTTGGCAATCCCGGCATGGTTAATGTCACGGTCTTTCCGTGACAGTCTAGAATAGCATGACATGGAGACAACCAATCCATACCCAGGATTATACCGAAATCAACCATACCGAGTAATAAAAGATCAACCCTAGTCTCCAATTCCCCAATAGTTACCATACACGACCGATATACACGGTCCACAGTAATAATATCACCCACCAGTGTAGATACACTAACATGTGAAACTAAGGACTCACAAGGCATATTCATATAATGAGCAAAATACGATGATGCATATGAATAAGTAGAACCAGGGTCAAATAATATATAAGCCTCCCTGTGGCACACTGAAACAATACTTGTGATTACTGCATCTGAAGCAACAGCATCTGGCCTGGCAGGAAAAGCATAGCATCGGGCCTGACCGCCACCTGATCGGCCTCCCCCTCTTGGGAGACCCCTAGCTGCCTGACCCTCACCCCGAGCTGGTTGGGCGGGTGGTGTAACTGCTGGTGCTGGTGTCGTTGGTGGAGAACTCTGCTGTGGAGCCCCACTCAACAGCCTAGGACAATCTCTCTTGAAATGACCCAATTCTCCGCACTCGAAACAACCCCTCCTCTGACGGAACTGATGCTCCTGATGACCCGGAGAATTACCTGTAGAAGCCTGAGCAGATGAGGCATGATGAGAACTCTGCGTTGGCAGTGCGCTGAACGAAGACTGGCCTGAGTGAGCACTATAAGAACCGTGTCTAGATGATGCACCACAATGAACCGGACAAACCGCCTAAGCATGTCTATAAAACTGACCCCCTGAAGGAACACCGCTGAAATCACCGGAACTACGAGGCCTCTTAGCCTCCCTTTCAATCCGCTTCTAGTTGCGAACCATCTCAATCTGACGAGCAATGTCAACAATCTCGTCGAAGGTAGCACCAGACTCTCTCTCTCTAGTCATGAGTAATCGCAACTGAAAAGTGAGGCCATCTATGAACCTCCTGATCCTTTCCTTGTCTGTAGGAATCAACCAGATAGCATGACGGGCCAATTCTGAAAATTTCATCTCATACTATGTCACGGACATGTCACTCTAACGAAGCTGCTCAAACTGCTTGCGCAGTTCCTCCCTGCGGGACTGAGGTACGAACTTCTCCAGGAATAGACCGGAGAACTACTTCCAGGTAAAGGGTGCTGCACCGACTAGCCTACACCTCTCGTAAGACTCCCACCATCTAATGGCAGCCCTAGAAAATTGAAAAGTAGTGAATGAGACCCTACTGGTCTCCAGAATACACGCTGTCTAAAGCATCCGCTGACACTTATCCAGAAAACCCTGAGCATCCTCTGACTCAGCACCGCTAAAAGATGGAGGTCGAAGCCTCTCAAATCTCTCAAGTCTTCTCTGCTCATCATCTGCCATAACAGGAATTATCGGGGCTTGAGCAGCTACAACCGGCTGGGCTGGTAGTGCCCCCGGTATCTGAAGCCCCTGTACTACCTGGTCTGGAGTACGGGCAACGGAGGTATGAGTACCTCCCACGGCCTGAGAAGCGGCAGGTGTTGCCTGAGCCGAAACCACCTGAGCCAGACCCGTGCAAGCAGCCAATATCTGGGCCAAAGTCTCTTGAAGGCCTGGAATCTCAATAGGCACAGCTGGTGCCTGGGCTGATCCTGTCGGCTCAGCTATATCTGGAATCTGCTCCTGAGCTGGAGCAACTGGTGGTACTACAGGTGCTGGTCCAACTATGGTACGAGCTACACCTCGACCTCTACCTCGACCTCGGCCTCTACCATGGCCCCGGCCTCTCACGGCCCTAACTGGTGGCACTAGTGGCTGACCGTCTGATCCGGTAGTACGTGTCCTCACCATCTGTAAGTGAATAGATTAACAAAAATTTAGTTTCCGGAATCAACAAATTCGCATGACGGAATACAAGAAAGTGAAGTTTTCCTACGATTTCTGCAGCCTCTCGAAGATAAGTACAGACGTCTCCGTACCGATCCGCAAGACTCTACTAAACCTACTCATGACTCGTGAGACCTATGTAACCTAGGCTCTGATACCAACTTGTCACGACCCAAAATCCTAACATGTCGTGAAGGCGCCTATCTCGGTACTAGGTAAGCCGACAACATCAATAACCCAAGATTTTGTTTCAATTTAAAAACGTAACATTTAATACAATAACAAAATCTAGCAAAATCCAATACAACACTCCCAAAACCTGGTGTCACTCAGTACATGAGCATCTAATATGAATACAAGTCTGGAAAAGTACGGTCTGCAATAGTCTAAGACCAAAATACAGTAATACTGAGATAGGGAAGGAGAGACAAGGTCTGGGAAACACGACAGCTACCTCTGAATCTCCAGAAAATTAGCTGTATGGAAGAATCAACACCCGCTATGTCCGGGAACACCTGGATTTGCACACGAAGTGCAGGGTGTAGTATGAGTACAACTAGCTCAGTAAGTAACAATAATAACTAAGGAACTGAAGATAATGACGTTCTACACAGTCATAGTTCACTTTCAGTAGTTCCAGCAGAGAATAGACATGCTTTTTCAAATCCGGCAGTTTAAGTCAAATCAATTTTATACAGTTCAATTTCAAGTAATCTAGATATAAATTCTTTCAGATATTTCACAACAATGACAGATAGCAACCAAGTGCAACAACAAATGCAAAGCAAGTACAGCCTCTCAGGCAACAGTCACTCAGCTCATCACAATAGCTCAACCACTCGGATGTCAGCCCTCAACACTCACACTCAATGGGTACCCACGCTCACTGGAGGTGTGTACAGACTCCAGAGGGGCTCCTACAGTCCAAGCGCCATAATTTGCACGGACAACTCACGTGTTGCACAGACAACTCACGTGCTATAATATCCTGCACGAACAACTCACGTGCCATAATAGCCTTACCTCACCAACAGTCCCTCGGCCTTACTCACTCCTCATCCTCTCAAGTCTCTCGAGCTCTCAGAAATTACAAAGATCAGCCCAAACAAAGATAACATAGTATATCAACAAACATCCAGAAAGACTGAGGTATAATACGCAAGAAATATCATGCCTGAGTACAACACAACAATTAGCAATTATTTCAACAAGTACGCGACCTTTATGGGTCCCAACAGTACTATCACATAGCCTAAGCATGATTTTTAACATGATTTACAGTCAAATTGTTTCAACACAAAGAGAGTTTATAGCTAACAACAGGTTATTCAACTTTACAGTTTCACGGGACGGACCAAGTCACAATCCCTTCGGTGCACGCCCACACGCCCGTCACCTAGCATGTGCGTCACCTCCAAAATAATCACATGACCCAAAAATGCGGGGTTTCATACCCTCTGGACCAGATTTATAACTGTTACATACCTCAACCCGTGTAATTATCTATTCCGCTATGCCCTTGCCACGAGAATTGGTCTTCGAAAGCTTAGTATCTAGCCACAATTAATTCGAATCAGTCAATACAAATTATTATAATTAATTCCATAAGAAAATACTAATCTTTCCAATAAAATCCGAAATTAACTCAAAAATCGCCCGTAGGGCCCACATCTCGGAACCCAACAAAAGTTACCGAATATGAACGCTCATCCAACCACGAGTCCAACCATACAAATTTCACCTAAATCCGACACCAACTCGACCCTCAAATCTTAAATTAAAGTCTATGAAGATTTCTACCATTTTCAACCCAATTCTTACCCATTTGAACTTAACAATCTTTCCATAACCTTATTGGTATGTATACATGATACTCTACACCCAAGAATCATACTATTAATTGCCCATCTTTACTCCAAACTCGAAATTGAAGAATTAGGGAATGAAATTCTTGCCTCTTTGAAGCCCTAGCAAGATCCTTGTGAAATCTTCAAACCTTGAACAAGAATTGATGGATAAATGACTAAGTCTTCACTTTCTCTCTCTAAAATGCTCTCACCTCTCTCTAAAATATCATATTTTGGCTCAAACATAAGCTTCAAGGGCTATAAATCGAAGTTGGGTCGGGTCAAAAATTAGAAAGAATAGAAGTTCCGACGCAGTTACAAGAAATATGAAGAAAGAAAGAAAAATTGATGAGAGATACGGCAGTGAGGAAAGAGGAGAAGAGAGAAAAAAGGAAAAGGATGTAACTAAATCCTCTAATTCAAGGCACTAATAATGGATTGTATATAATTTGTATGTAATCTTTGTTTAGGGTGGGTAATATACAAAACTAGGACAATTTTAGTAAATAAGTTTTTAAATATTGTATAGGAAGGAAAAAATCTCATTTTACAATTAGGTTATCGATTACAGTTCGATTTAAAACAACCCTAGTCTTAGCCCAAAAGAATCGTGGGTCGTGGGCTACTCACACAAAAGGAAAATTAAAGATTTCCTATTTGATCGCGTTAATTTAATATATTGCGACTTTTCTCAAAATATTTAACCGGTACCCAGGCATAAGGACACATCACACTTCACATATAGTTTTTCCGGCTTCTTTCTTCTTATCCTTCAAACACCCAATCTCCTATAGTAAAGAAATTTCGATAGAGACATGCAAAAGATGACGTGTCCAGTCGCAACTCAAGCGTTGACCACAACCACTTGTTTTGTGTGATACATTGGGATTTGGGTTCTATTCAATAGTCAGCGGTGTTTGTGGATATAAGTGTTAGAACATGAGCAGTGAAAGCAAGCATACAATTCAGGCATCAAATACATATAAACTAGACAATGATACAATTATGAGATTAGAAACCACTAACCTCTTGAAATCGTTGCACAGATCCTCCACAGAGCAAGAATCCACGGCTGCAGTCTTTTGCTATGGTCCTAATAAGACCTTGGACGAAATTGCTTTGAGTGGGAAAGAACAATACAACTCTAAAAAGCAATTTATTGGGTGAAACAAATCTTCTTATGTAGACTCGGTTTTCAGCCAAAAAGGGCTCCAAAAACGTGTAGGATTCAGTTTGTGCAAGTAGAATCCTACTCTAACTCTACCGGATGACTTTTCTCCCAAGTCACTTTTTACCCAAGTCAGTCCAAGTTTTTACTAGGTATAGCAGGGACCCCAGAAATAATAAGAGGCTACTAATTATAGTATTAATTAAAATTTTGCATGAATTAATTCCTACTATAATTAATTGCAGTTTATTCCACTAAAAACTTCAATTGAACTCCTCAATATGAATTTCAAAAATTCACTAACACTTATTTTAACTCCCCATGTTAAGATCCCAAATACCTTAATTGACTGACAATTTAATTTAATCAACTAATTAAATCCTTTATAATTTCACTTAAACTATTTCATGCGACAGATACAAAATTCACCAGTCGGGTTTTCATATGAAAACTTATAAGCTTACATAAAGGGGTATCATCGAACTCAAAAAATGAATCACGGATTCTATCAACTAATTATTATTTCACAAATGTTATTCGTTATTGTCCAATCTATCAAACATACAATAACTTTGAATAGAATTTTACCTTCTGATAAATCAAAACAATAAACAAATCACATTGATCATAATAATTATATCAAGATTAGACGTATAAGCTCATTTAATGAATTAGAGAAATATTTTATATATGTTCCGTACAAAAATATATTTTCTCTACTTGGTCCGTTTAATATACACTAAGTATATGTCACGACCCAAAATTTCACCCGTCGTGATGGCGCCTATCTCAATACTAGGCAAGCCGACAATCTCAATAAATCACATATCTTTTAAATTTGAAAACACAATAATTCAATTCAGCGAAAGAAATCTCACAAATCACTGACATAAAATACATTCCCAAAACCCGGTGTCACTGAGTACATGAGCATCTAAATGATAACAAAGTCTGACTGATAAAAATAATGTTTGAAAAATATAGAACAGTAAAACAACTAAAAAGAAGAGAGTCAAGGTCTGCGGACGCCAAGCATCGACCTCGATAAACTCCAACAGATAAAACTTCGAGAACTAACAACCGCCGTGTCCAGAAGTACCTGGATTTGTATACGAGGTACAGGGCGTAGTATGAGTACAACCAACTCAGTAAGTAACAATACTAAATAAAGAACTGAAAGTAGTGTCGAGCTTCACAGTTGAGTCCAATTACAGTAATTTCCAACATAATAAGGTAGGCATGCTTTCATGTTCAATATTTAAGGCCAAAACAGTAATTTCATGTCAAGTTCAACTGAAACATAAGATAATATCTCTCAGAAATTTTCAAAACAGTGATATATGCCAGCTGAAGTGCAACAATAATGAAATCAAATGCATCCTCTCAGGACCACAGTCACTCAGCCATTCCATTCACTGAGCATTCAAGGGTACCTGCGCTCACTGGGGGTGTGTATAGACACCCAAGGGGCTCCTACAGCCCAAGCGCTATAATCCGCACGGACAACTCACGTGTTTCACGGACAACTCATATTCTATAGTATCAATATCTGGATCCGCACGGATAACTCACGTGTTGCACAGACAACTCGCGTGCTATAGTATAATATCTGGATCTGCACGGACAACTCACGTGCTATAGTATAATATCTGGATCTGCACGGACAACTCACGTGCTATAGTATAATATATGGATCCGCACAGATAACTCACGTGTTGTACGGACAACTCACGTGCTATAATATAATTTCTCAAAATCAGGCCCTCGGTCTCACTCTTTCATAAATCTCTCCAGTCACTCCGGCACTCAATAATCATGAAATCGACCCAAATAACAATGATATGATGCATCAATAATGAACAATAGAGACTGAGATAAAATAAACAAGTAAAATGTGAGTGAGTACAAAACAACAATTAAGCAGATAGTTCCACATGTACACAACCTCATCGGGTCCCTGCAGTGCCAACATATAATCTAAATATGATTTGTGGTTCAATTTCTCTACTACATGGAGAATGTACATATAACAACAGATTATTCAACTACACAGTTCCATGGAATTTGACCAAGTCAGAATTCTTACGGTGCACGCCCACACGCCCGTCACCTAGCATGGGTGTCACCTCAAACAGATCACATAACACATAATCCGGGGTTTCATACCGTCAAGACCAAATTTAGAACTGTTGCTTACCTAAAACCGTGTAATTCTTTATTCCGCTATGTCTTTGCCAGTGAATTGGCCTCCAAACACCTCGAATCTAGCCACAAATAATTTGATTCAGTCAATAAACTTTATTGGGATTAGTTCCATAAGCAAATACAAATTTTCCAACAAAATCCAAAATTTAGCTCAAAAATCGACGTCTCGGAACCCAACAAAAGTTAAAAACAAATCTGAAAGCCCATTCAACCACGAGTCTAACCATACCAATTTTACCAAAATCCGACCTCAACTCGACCTCGAAATCTTCAAATCTTATTTTCAAATCCCTAAGTTCAAATCCACGATTTACACCTCAAAAACATGTAATCTAGTCGGATTATTCGACGATAATTCAATATTATGGAGTAGAAATGATCACAAGTGACTTACCTCAAGCTTTCTCGTGATTTCTCGCTCAATAATCGCCCCACCCACTTTTGGAAATGTCAAAAATGAAAAAATTTCTCGGACCCTTCCGTTTTGTACACTGCCTAGTGCTTTCGCACCTACATCCATATTTCCACCTCTGTGGTCCCGCTTCTGCGGTGAAAACACCGCATCTGCGGAAGTCACTTAGCCCAACTACCTCCGCTTCTGGGAGCCTTGGACCGCACCTGCGCCTTCGCAGGTACGGAAATTTCCATCGCACTTGCGCGCCTGCACGCACTTGCGCCCGTCCTCCTGCTTCTGCGCAAGCACTTCTGTGCAAGCGCTTCTGCGCCCACAAGTCCGCATCTGTGGCCCCTGCCCAAATCCTTCCTGGCCGCTTCTGTGGCACCCTCCTCTCTTCTGCGGGCTCGCACCTGCGGTTCCCACTCCGCAGGTGCAATTTCACTAGTAACAGTAAAACTTTAGCTGTTTCTTCAACTTACTTCCAAGTCCGTTAACCATCCGAATTCAACCTGAGGCCCCCCGGCACCTCAACCAAACATACCAACAGGTCTTATAACCCAATACGAACTTAGTAGGACCCTCAAAATTACCTCAAACAACATCAAAGCACGAATTCCATACGGATTCAAGCCTAATGAACTTTGAAACTTCCAATTTCTATAAACGACGTCGGAACCTGTCAACTCATGTCCGATTGACCTCAAATTTTGCACACAAGTCATGAATGACATAACTGACCTATTCAAATTTCCAGAATCGGATTCCAACTGCGATATCAAAAATTCAACCCCCCGGTCAAACTTCTCAAAAATTCAACTTTCGTCATTTCAAGCCTAATTCTATTACGGACCTCCAAATACTTTTTCGGACACTCTCCTAAGTCCAAAATCACCATACGGAGCTATTGGAATCATCAAAATTCAAATCTGAGGTCGTTTACACATACGGCAACATCCGGTAACTTTTTCAACTTATGTTTTTAATTATGACACTAAGTGTCTCATTTTACTCTGAAATCATTTCGGACCTGGACCAACTAACCCGGTAAGTCATAAAATAACTGTAAAGCATAACTTGAGCAGTAAATGGGGAAATGGGGTTATAATACTTAAAATGACTGGCCGGGTCTGTAACGACCCGACCGGTCATTTTGAGCATTTACGCTCATTTCAACTGTTTGAAATCTCGAATAACTTCCTACGAGGTATTATGACTTGTGTAATTATCGGTTTTGGTTTTAAGGTATTCCAGACTTAGCGTGGAAGAATGAATTTTCATGTTGGAAGCTTCAGTTGAAATAGTTGACCGGATATTGACTCTTGTGTAACGACCCCGGAGAAATTTTGCTAAGGAAATTAAGGTTTTGTGGTGCCGAAGTAGATCAATTAGTACAAAGATTATACTAATTATCGCATAGTGGATCAGGAGAGGGGAAAGTATGGAGGAGAATTCACGGGGCATTACGCGGCCGCAGATCAGTTATGCGATGCATTATGCGACCGCATAACAGGTCTGCAGACCGCATAATGACTGCATACTGAGGCAGCCTTGCCCAGTTTCGGAGGCCACATTTCGCGGTCATTTTGCGAGCCGCAGAAGCGTTATGCGGTCGCATATGCGACCGCATAGTGTGTTTCGGGGCTTTATTTTTCTGGTTTTATAGACCCGGCCCTGTTCTTACAAAACACTATTGGGGTCATTTCGAAGGGTTTCATCTGATATTTTAGAGAGAAGTGAGAGCATTTTAGAGAGATAAAGTGAAAACTTAATCATTTATCCATCAATTCTTGTTCAAGGTTTGAAGGATTTCACAAAGATATTGGTAGGGCTTTAAAGAGGTAATAATTTCTTTCCCCAATTCTTCAATTTCAGATTTGGAATAAATATGGGTGATTAATAGTATGATTCTTGGGTGTAAGAGTATTATATATACATACCAATAAGGTTGTGAAAGATTGTTAAGTTCAAATGGGTAAGGATTGGGTTGAAAATGGTAGAAATCTTCAAAGACTTCAATTGATGATTTGACGGTCGAGTTGATGTCAGAATTTGGTAAAATTTATATGGTTGGACTCATGGTTGGATGGGCGTTAATATTTTGTAACTTTTGTCGGGTTCCAAGATGTGGGCCCCACGGGCGATTTTTGAGTGTAATTTCGGATTTTTGAAAAATATTAGTATTTTTATATGGAATTAATTTTTATAATATTTGTGGGCTGAATCAAATTAATTGTGACTAGATTCGAGCCGTTTGGATGTTGATACGTGCAGAATGGAATTTCTGGAGCATTGCTTAGCTTGCTCGACATTGGATTTGGCCTCTTCGAGGTAAGTAACTCTTGTAATCTTGGAGTTGAGGGTATGAACCCTGAATATATGTATTTCATTAATCGTTAGGAGGTGACGCACATGCTAGGTGACGGGCGTGTGGGCGTGCACTATAGAAATTGTGACATAATTATTTCTATGGAATTTTGTAGTTAAATGATCTTGGCATTTTCCATGTGGTTTTATGAGTTAAAGAAATTGAGCTTAAAAGCATAATAAAAAATCATGTTGAGGCTATAGGCCAGTATTATTGGGACCCACGGAAGTCATATTGTTGTGAATTATTTATTTTAAATTGAAAATTTATACTCAGTCATATTCGTGTCATTACATATCATATCTCAGTCTCTGTTATTATTTATTGATACATCATATCATCATTTTGGGTTGTTCTAATGACATTGTGAGCCCATGAAAGAGAGACTGGAGAGATTGATGACTGAGGGAGGCTGGGGGCCTAATTGTGAGGATATTTNGGAATAGTGATTTGATGGCTTGGAAACAACTCTTGGCATGTTCGAGGACGAACGTATGTTTAAGTGGGGGAGAATGTAACAACCCGGCCGGTCGTTTTGAGTATTACAAGCTTGATTCCCCTTTTACTGCTCAAATTGTACTTTACAGTTGTTGTGTGAATTGCCGGGATAAATGGTTCGGGTCCGATGAGGTTTTGGAATGAATTGGAACACTTAGTTCCAAGGTTTAAAGCTTAAGTTAAAATAGTGACTAGATGTCGACTTATGTGTAAATGACCCCGGAAAGGAGTTTTGATGATTCCAATAGCTCCGTATGGTGATTTTGGACTTAGGAGCGTGTCCGGGAATTATTTTGGAAGTACGTAGTGGAATTTGGCTTGAAATGCCGAAAGTTAAATTTTGGGGAAGTTTAACCGAGGGTTGACTTTTTGATATCGGGTTCGAAATCCGATTCTGGAAATTTGAATAGGTCCGTAATGTGAAATGTGTCTTGTGTGCAAAATTTAAAGTCAATCGGACGTGATTTGATAGGTTTCGGTGTCATTTGTAGAATTTGGAAATTTCAAAATTTATTAGGCTTGAATCCGTGTGTAGTTCGTATTTTTGAGGCTGTTTGATGTGATTTGAGGCCTCGAGTAGATCTGTGGTGTGTTTTAGGACTTGTTGGTGTATTTGGATGGGGACCCTAGTGGCTCGGTGAGTTTCGGATGGTTGACGGATCAAATTCAACTTGAAACATTTCTGGAACTGCTGCCTACTGGTGTAATCGCACCGGCGAAGCTTTTGATCGCAGGTGCGAAGCCGCATGTGCGCGAGATCAGTCGAAGAAGCAGACAATAGTGGGATTGGGTAGTGCTCGCAGGTGCGAGGAATTTTCCGCATTTGCGAGGCCGCAAGTGCGAAGGTTTTGGCGCAAATGCGGACTGGGGCTGGCCTGGGGCGAACGCAGGTGCGAAAGGTTTGCGCATCTGCGAGCCCGCAGATGCGAGAAGGGCGCCGTAGATGCGAGGTTTTGAGAGGTTGGCATTGTCCGCAGGCACGCAATCTGTTCTGTAAATGCGGATGCGCAGGTGCGAGCCCAAGCACCGCAGGTGCGGACCTGGGCAGTGTTTAAAACGAGGGTTCCGAGAAGTTCTCATTTTCGGATTTTGGAGCGCAGTTTGGGCGATTTTGGAGAGAAAATTTTCCACACAATTTGGGGGTAAGTGTTATTAACTCCCTTGTGATTATATTCCATGAATTAATCTTCATTTTTGGTGTAAGATTATTGAATCTTCAAGAAAAATAGAAGAAACTTTTATAATGTCACAAAATGAATTTTTCAAGTTTGAATACCGATTTGGAGTCAGATTTGAGTGAATTAGTATGGTTGAACTTGTAATTGGATGGGTTGTTGTATTTTATGAGTTTCGTCGGATTTCGAGACGTGGGCCTCACGAGTGATTTTTGGGGCGTAATTTCGGAGTTTTATGCAAAATATTAGCATTTTTATATGGAATTAATTCCTATAAATTGTGTGGACTGAATCAAATTAATTGTTACTAGATTTGAGCCGTTCGGGAGTTGATACAAGCATAATGGGATTTCTGGAGCATTGTTTAGCTTGCTCGATATTAGATTCGGCTTGTTCGAGGTAAGTAACTCTTCTAATCTTGGAGTTGAGGGTATGAACCCTAAATATATATATTTTGTGAATTGTTGGGAGGTGACGCACATGCTAGGTGATGGGCGTGTGGGCGTGCACTATAGAGATTGTGACATAATTGTTTCAGTGGAATTTTGTAGTTAAATGATCTTGGAATTTTTCATGCAGTTTTATGAGTTAAAGAAATTGAGCTGAAAAGCATATTAAAAAGCATGTTGAGGCTATGTGCCAGTATTATTGGGACACACAGAGGTCATATTGTTGTAAATTATTTGTTTTAAATTACAAATTCATACTTAGTCATATTCATTTCATTGCATATCATATCTCAGTCTCTGTTGTTATTTACTGATACATCATATCATTATTTGTGGGCTATTTTCATGACATTGTGAACCCATGAGAGAGAGACTGGAGAGATTGATAACTGACGGAGGCCGAGGGCCTGATTGTGAGAATATTTTTGGGATCGTGCTGCACGCCGCAGTAGGCCATGTTGGCTTTATATATATTATACTATTGCACATGAGTTGGTCGTGCAGCACGTGAGTTGGCCGTGCAGATCCAGACATTTATATTATGGCACGTGAGTTGTCCGTGCTTATAGCGCTTGGGATGTAAGAGCCCCTCATGAGTCTGTACACACCCCCAGTGAGCGCAGTGGACTATAAACAGGGATTGGGTTGCACACCGCAGCAGGTATTGTATAGCGCTGAGTGATTGAGTGTGCTGAGCATGGTGAGAGAGAATGCGAGATAGTGAGATTGAGTACTCTGAGAGTATGAGTACATGAGTACAATCTCTAAGATACATTGCATAGATATGCACACATGACATATATGCATAGAGATGTATTTTTCTCATGCTGTACGGTATCACATTATTCATGATTTCTCACACATGCTGACAGATGGGCATAGTGATGCATTTGTTTTACACTGGTTATCTGAAAAGAAAATAAAATATTTTATTTATTATTAAAAGGATTTTGGAAAGATTACTATTTTCAAACTTATTTATATTTTTGGTAACTTCGACAAAAGATTTGGGTTTCCACTGATGTACTTGAAAGAAAGAACTATTATTGCTGAAATCATGATTTGACAGAGCATTTTATCTCTGAGTAACTTCTAGTATTATTTGCTTTATGTCGTTATTAACTGTTGTGGATTAGTGATTTTGGACTCGACCTTAGTAGAAGCTCGTCACTACTTTCAACCTAAGGCTAGGTTTGTTACTTACTCAGTACATGGGGTCGGTTGTACTAATACTACACTTCTGCACATCGCGTACAGATGTTGACTGCTATTGTTGCTGTGC
Organism: Nicotiana otophora; assembly: GCA_000715115.1. NCBI lineage: Eukaryota > Viridiplantae > Streptophyta > Magnoliopsida > Solanales > Solanaceae > Nicotiana > Nicotiana otophora. Next base: position 16,331 of record AWOL01S0070725.1, on the reverse strand, counting down.
TCGATGGTTCTGGAATTTGAAGATGTACTGCGTTCCGGTTGTAGCTTCCTCTTGTTCATGGTAGCCTTAGATTTATAAAAGCTCTATTTATGTACTATTCAAACAGACTATGTAATTATTTCATTTCCGATTTGTATACTCTATTCTTAGAAACTCATGATTTGTACTACCACTTCTTGGGAAAATGTAATGGTTTCATATATTTTCTTTAATAATTGTCTTGTTAAATTACATTGGAATAGGATAGTGAATAGTTGGCTTACCTAACGGGTTGGATTAGGTGCCATCACGACTAGTTGGATTTTGGATCGTGACAGGGTCGTTACATTCTCCCGCTCTTAAACAAACGCTCGTCCTCGAACGGGTTTAGAATCGTACCTGGAGTCTCAAATAGGCGTGGATATATGTTCTGCATCTCCTGCTCAATCTCCCAAATAGCTTCTCCGACTGGCTGGCCTCTCCACTGCACCTTCACTGATATTATGTTCTTTGACCTCAGCTTTCGAACCTGGCGCTAAAATAGCCACCGGCTCCACATCATAAGTCAAATTACCGTCCAGCTGCACTATACTTAAATATAGAATATGAGACAGATCCCCGACATACTTTCGAAGAATGGATACATGGAATACTGGATGAACACTTTATTGACTAGGTGGCAAAGCAAGTTCATAAGCCACTTCTCCAATTTTCTTAAGTATCTCAAAAGGCCCAATATACCGAGGGCTCAACTTGCCCTTCTTCCCGAACCTCAACACACCTTTCGTGGGTGAAATCTTAAGCAGAAACTTCTCCCCAACAATGTAAGCAACATCACGGACCTTCCTGTCGGCATAACTCTTCTGTCTAGACTGCGCCGTGCGAAGTCGCTCCTGAATCAATTTAACCTTCTCCAAAGCATCCTGAACTAAGTCAGTACCCAATAGCCTAGCCTCACCTTGCTCAAACCAACCCACCGGAGACCGATACCGTCTCCCATATAAAGCCTTATACGGAGCCATCTGAATGCTCGATTGGTAGCTGTTATTTTAAGCAAACTCCACGAGTGGCAGAAACGGATTCCAGTGACCTCCAAAATCTATGACACAAGTAGTAGCATATCTTCCAATATCTTAATAGTGAGCTCGGACTACCCATCCATCTGAGGGTGAAATATTGTACTTAGCTGAACACGTGAACCAAATTCTCGTTGTACTGCTATCCAAAACTATGATGTAAACTGCATTCCCCGATCCGAAATGATAGACATGGGAACCTCGTATAGGCGAACAATCCCGCGGATATAAATCTCAGCCAACCACTCTGAAGAATATGTAGTACCAACTGGAATAGAATGCGCGGACTTGGTCAACCGATCCACAATCACCCAAATAGCATCAAACTTCCTCAAGGTCTGTGGAAGCTCCAATACGAAGTCTATGGTAATACGCTCCCACTTCCACTCCAGAATTTCTAGTTTCTGAAGCAATCCACCCCGTCTCTGATGCTCGTACTTCACCTGTTGACAATTTAAACATCGAGCTACAAACCCAACAATAACTTTTTTCATTCGCCTCCACCAATAGTGCTGCCTCAAATCCTGATACATCTTCGCGACACCTGGATGAATGGAGTACCGCAAACTGTGACCTTCCTGGAGAATCTACTCACGCAACCCATCTACATTAGGCACACATAGCATGCCCTACATCCGTAATACGTTGTCATCCCCAATAGTGACTTCCTTGGCATCGCCGTGCTGAATCGTGTCCTTAAGGACAAGTAGATGAGGGTCATCATACTGACATTCTCTGATACGATCATAAAGAGAAGACCGAGAAACCACACAAGCTAGAACCCGACTGTGCTCCAAAACATCTAATCTTTTGAACTGATTGTCCAACCCTGAACATCAAAGGTTAAAGGCCTATCTGCTACCGGTAAGTATGTTAAACTGCCCAAACTCTCTGCCTTACAACTCAAGGCATCAGCTACCACATTGGCCTTTCTGGGATGATAGAGAATGGTAATATGATAATCTTTACGCAACTCCAACCACCTCTGTTGCCGCAAATTAAGATCGTTCTATTTAAATAGATGTTGTAGACTCGGGTGATCAATATAAACCTCATAATAGACACCGTACAAATAATGCCGCCAAATTTTTAAGGCATGAACAATAGTTGCTAACTCAAGGTCGTGGACCGGATAATTCTTCTCATGTACCTTTAACTATCTGGATGCATAGGCAATCACCCTACCGCCTTGTATCAGCACTGTGTCGAGACCATACGCGATGCATCATAATACACAGTATAAGACCTTGAACCTGTAGGCAACACCAATATTGGGGCTATAGTCTAAGCAGCATTGAGCTTCTGAAAGCCCTCTTCACACTCATCCGACCACCTGAACGGAGCACATTTCTGGGTCAATTTAGTCATAGGCTCCGCAATAGACGATAAACCCTCCACGAAGCGACGATAATAACCAGCCAAGCCGAGAAAACTCCGAATCTCAGTAACTGAAGATGGCCTGGGCCAACTCTAAACTGCCTCTATTTTCTTTGGATCCACCTTAATCCCTTCACTAGACACTATGTGTCCCAAGAATGCCACTAAACTAAGCCAGAACTCAGAGAATTTAGCATAAAGTCTCTCCTCTCTCAGCCTCTGTAATACAATACCCAAGTGTTGTGCATGTTCTTCCCAACTACATGAGTACACCAGGATATCATCAATAAATACCACGATAAACGAATCAAGATACGACTGGAATATGCTATTCATCAAGTGCATAAATGCTGCTGGGGCGTTGGTCAGCCATAACGAGTCCTGAATGTTGTTTCTAGAATATCTGAATCCCGAATTTTTAAATAGTGATACTCGGATCTCAAATCAATTTTGGAGAACACCCTCGCTCCCTGAATTTGGTCAAATAAGTCATCAATACGTGAAAAAGGATATTTATTCTTGATTGTAACTTTGTTCAATTATCTGTAATCAATGCACATCCGCATAGTACCATCTTTCTTTTTCACAAACAGAATCGGTGCACCCCAAGGCGATACACTAGGCCTAATAAATCCCTTATCAAGGAGTTCCTAAAGTTGCTCTTTCAATTCCTTCAATTAAGTTGGTGACATACGATATTGAGGAATAGAAATGGGTTGTGTGCCCGACACCAAGTCAATACCAAAATCAATATCCCGGTCTGGTGGCATACCCGGTAGGTCTACAGGAAATACCTCTGAAAAGTTTTGCACGACCGGTACTACATCGATAGTAGGAGTATATGCATCAACATCTCTCACAAATGCCAAATATGATAAACACCCCTTCCTAAACATACGTTGGGACTTCAAATAAGAAATTACCATGCTGGGAACATAATCTAGAGAACCTCTCCATTCGACCTTCGGCAACCCCGGCATCGCCAACGTCACAATTTTTGCGTGATAGTCCAGGATAGCATGACATGGAGACAACTAATCCATACCCAGGTTTACATCGATATCAACCATACAGGGCAATAAGAGATCAACTCTAGTCTCCAGTACCCCAAAAGTTACCACATATGACCGATATACACGGTCCACAATAATAGTATCGCCCACCGGCGTTGATACATGAACAGGTGAAACTAAGGACTCACAGGGCATATCCAGATAATGAGTAAAGTACGATGATACATATGAATAAGTAGAACTAGGGTCAAATAATATAGAAGCTTCCATGTGGCATACTAAGACAATACTTGTGATCACTGCATCTGAAGCAACAACATCTGGCCTGACAGGAAAAGCATAGAATCGGGCCTGACCGCCACCTGATCGGCCTTCCCCTCTTGGTCGACCCCTAACTGGCTGATCTCTACCCCGAGCTGGTTGGGCAGGTGGTGTAACCGCTGGTGCCGGTGCCGTCGGCCGAGAACTCTGTTGTGGATCCCCACTCAACAGTCAGGGACAATCACTCTTGAAATGACCAAATTCTCCGCACTCGAAACAACCCCTCTTCTGATGGAACTGTTGCTCCTCATAACCCGAGGAATTACCTGTAGAAGCCTGAGCAGATGAGGCATGGTGAGAACTATGCGCTGGTAGTGCACTGAGAGATGACTCACCCTGATGAGAATTGTATGGACCATGGCTGGATGATGCACCATGATGAACTGGACGACCCGTCTAAGCGTGTTTGTAAGGACGACCCCTGCTGTGGTAGGACTGCCCTCCAGGAGGTACCCCACCAGAACCGCCCAAACCTCGAGGCCTCTTGGCATCCCTCTCACCACACTCCTAGCTACGGACCAACTCTATCTGCCGAGCAATGTCAACCACCTCATCAAAAGTCGCACCAGATACCCTCTCCCTAGTCATAAGCAACCACAGTTGATATGTGAGGCCATCAATGAACCTCCTAATCCCCTCCCTATTAGTAGGAACCAGCAAAACTGCATGATGAGCCAACTCAGAAAATCCCATTTCATATTGCGTCACAGACATGCCATCCTGACATAACTGCTCAAACTGTCTGCGCAACTCCTCTCTGCAAGACTGTGGCACAAACTTCTCCAAAAAGAGATCAGAGAACTCTTTCCATGTAAGTGGTGCTGCATCGATCGGCCTGCGCCTCTCATAAGCCTCCCACCATCTGAAGGCAGCCCTAGAAAACTAACAAGTAGTAAACGAGACCCCACTGGTCTCCAGAATACCCGTTATCCGTAGCATCTGCTGGCACTTATCCAGAAATCCATGAGCATCCTCTGACTCAGCATCTCTAAATGATGGAGGTCGAAGCCTCCCAAATCTCTCAAGTCTCCTCTGCTCATCATCTGCCATAACAGGGACTACCGGGGCCTGAATAGTTGCAGCCGGCTGGGCTGATAGTGCCCCCGGTATTTGAAGGCACTGCTCTACCTGATCTCTGGAGCACGGGCAACAGGGGTATGAGTACCTCTCCCGACTTAGAAGTGGCTGGTGCGGACTGAGCCGAAACCACCTGGGCAAGGCCAGTGCAAACTATCAATATCTTGGCCAAAGCCTCATAAAGGCCTAGAATCACAATGGGCACAGCTGGTGCCTGAGCTGGTCCCACCGGCTCAACTATATCTGGAATCTACTCCTAAGGTGGAGCAACTGGTGGTGCTACAGGTGCTGCTCCAACTATTGTACGAGCTACACCTCGACCTCGGCCTCGGCCTCGGCCTCTACTATGACCCCTGACTCTCGTGGCCCTAACTGGTGGCACTGGTGGCCGACCGTCCGATCCGATAGTACGTGTTCTCACCATCTGTGAGAGAATAGAATAACAGAAATTTAATTTCCGGAATTAACAAATTCGCATGACTGAATACAAGAAAGTGTAATTTTCCTAAGGGTTCGACAACCCCTTGAAGATAATTACAGACGTCTCTATACAGATCTGCAAGACTCTACTAATCCTGCTTATGATTCGTGAGACCTATGTAACCTAGGCTCTCATACCAACTTATCACGACCCAAAATCTCACCCGTCGTGATGGTGCATATCTCAATTCTAGGCAAGACAACAATCTCAATAAACCACATATCCTTTAAATTTGAAAACACAATAATTAAATTCAGCGGAAGAAATCTCACAAATCACTGACATAAAATACATTCCCAAAACCCGGTGTCACTGAGTACATGAGCATCTAAATGATAACAAAGTCTGACCGATAAAAACACTGTCTGAAAAATATAGAACAGTACAACAACTGAAAAGAAGAGAGTCAAGGTCTGCGGATGCCAAGCAGCTACCTCGATAAACTCCAACAGATAAAACTCTGAGAACTAACAACTGCCGTGTCCAGAAGTACCTGGATCTGCATACGAGGTACAGGGTATAGTATGAGTACAACCAACTCAGTAAGTAACAATACTAAATAAAGAACTGAAAGTAGTGACGAACTTCACAGCTGACTTCAATTACAGTAATTTCCAACATAATAAGGTAGGCATGCTTTCAAGTTCAATATTTAAGGCCAAAACAGTAATTTCATGTCAAGTTCAACTAAAACATAAGATAATATCTCTCAGAAATTTTCAAAACAGTGATTTATGCCAGCTGAAGTGCAACAATGACCACAGTCACTCAGCCATTCCATTCACTGAGCATTCAACACTCGCACTCAGTAGGTACCTGCGCTCACTGTGGGTGTGTATAGACTCCCGAGGGGCTCCTACAGCCCAAGCGCTATAATCCGCACGGACAACTCACGTGTTGCACGGACAACTAATGTTCTATAGTATAATATCTGGATCTGCACGGACAACTCACGTGTTGCACGGACAACTCACGTACTATATTATAATATATGGATCCGCACAGACAATTCACGTGTTGCACGGACAACTCATGTGATATCATATAATATCTCACAATAAGGCCCTCGGCCTCACTCAGTCATAAATCTCTCCAGTCTCCCGGGCTCTCAATAATCATGAAATCAGCCCAAACAACAATAATACTATGCATCAATAATGAACAATAGAGACTGAGATAAAATAAACAAGTAAACTATGAGTGAGTACAAAACAAGAATTAAGCAGATAGTTCAACATGTACACGACCTCTGTGGGTCCCTACAGTGCCAACATATAATCTAAACATGATTTGTGGTTCAATTTCTCTACTTCATGGAGAATGTACATATAACAACAGATTATTCGACTACACAGTTCCATGAAATTTGACCGAGTCATAATTCCTACGGTGCATGCCCACACGCCCGTCACCTAGCATGTGTGTCACCTTAAACCGATCACATAACACATAATTCGAGGTTTCATACCCTCACGACCAAATTTAGAACTGTTACTTACCTCAAACCGTGTAATTATTTATCCCGCTATGCCTTTGCCCGTGAATTGGCCTCCAAACACCTCGAATCTAGCCACAAATAATTCAATTTAGTCAATAAAATTTATTGGGATTAATTTCATATGAAAATATAAATTTTCCAACCAAATCTGAAATTTAGCTCAAAAATCGATGTCTCGGAACCCGACAAAAGTTATAAAATCCGAAAGCCCATTCAACCACGAGTCTAACCATACCAATTTTACCAAACTCCGACCTCAACTCGACCTCCAAATCTTCAAATCTTATTTTCAAATCCTTAAGTTCAAATCCCCGATTTACACCTCAAAAACATATAATTTAGTCGGATTATTCGATGATAATTCAATATTATGGAGTAGAAATGATCACAAGTGACTTACCTCAAGATTTCTCGTGATTTCTCGCTAAAAGATCGCCCCACCCGCTTTTGGAAATGTCAAAAATGATAAAATTTCTCGGACCCTTCTGTTTTGTACACTGCCCAGTGCTTTCGCACCTGCGGTCATATTTCCGCATATACGGAAGTCACTTAGACTAGCTGCCTCTGCTTCTGTGAGCCTTGGGCCGCATATGCACCTTTGCAAGTGCGGAAAATTCCATCGCACATGCACGCCTGCCCGCACCTATGCCCGTCCTCTCGCTTCTGCGCAAGCGCTTTGCAACCCCTGCCCAAATCCTTCCTGGCCACGTTTGCGGCTCCCTCCCCTCTTCTGCGGGCTCGCACCTACGGTTCCCACTCCGCATGTGCGATTACACCAGCAGCAGTAAAACTTCAGTTGCTTCTTCAACTTACTTCGAAGTCCGTTAACCACCCGAATTCAACCTGAGGTCCCCCGGGACCTCAACCAAACATACCAATAAGTCTTATAACCCAATACGAACTTAGTCGGACCCTCAAATTACCTCAAACAACATCAAAACACGAATTCCACACGGATTCAAGCCTAATGAACTTTGAAACTTCCAATTTCTACAAACGATGCCAATACTTATCAAATCACGTCTGATTGACCTCAAATTTTGCACAAAAGTCATAAATGACATAACGGACCTATTCAAATTTCAAGAATCAAATTCTGACCCCCGATATCAAAAAGTCAACCCCTCCCCAGTCAAACTTCCCAAAAATTCAACTTTCGCCATTTCAAGACTAATTCCACTACGGACCTCCAAATAATTTTTCGGACACGCTTCTAAATCCAAAATCACCATACGGAGTTATTGGAATCATCAGAATTCAAATCCGAGGTCGTTTACACATAAGTCAAAATTCGGTCAACTTTTCCAACTTAAATTTTCAATTATGAGACTAAGTGTCTCATTTCACTCCGAAATCTTTCCAGACCCGGACCAACTAACCCGGTAAGTCATAAAATAATTGTAAAGTATAACTTGAGAAATAAATGGGGGAACGGGGTTATAATACTTAAAACGACCAGTCGGATCGTTACAGTATACTAGCACAAGAAGTCGGAGTAAAACCACTCCCATAATCAAGACAAATTATACTATAATCTTGTGCTATAATAATCAAGATATTTTGCCCAATAATATCTTCGATTGTGAACCTAGTTTATTAATTATAAGAACCGACAATTTAAGGTGAACTACAGAAGCGTTTGTTTGAAGTTTGTACTGTTACGGGGAGGATTTTAGACACAAAATTACCCAAAACTTTAGGTGAATTTCAGACGCGATTGTCTAAATTCTGTACGGTCAGGAGGAGAAATTTAGATGCAAATATTATCTGAAATTTGTAACTTCGATCACATCTAAAGTTTGCACTATCACATGGAGAACTTCAAACGCGAGCACTACCCGAAATTTACAATTTCAAATGTGAATTTTTGAAACTTCAGTTGCGACGTGTGAATTGTGTTCCGAAGTAGGTAAATTTATAAATGTTCATGCAATGCGGGTATGGCTTTAATACTGACCCTAAAATTGGGTATATCTACACTTCTCCTGCACCAAAGGCTATTTCTATAGCACTATTTAAGTTTTGACGCCTTTTAAACAAGTTGTGCAAAACTAACTTTCGAACGATAATTTGGCCATAAAAATGCTGGCAGATCACTAAAAGTTTGTGACGGATGCGCATGCCATAGTCATGGCGATCGTCAAGAGTTTAATATAAATTGCCCTGGTGGATCACCAAGAGTTTCTAATGGATGAGTTTGGGTTTACCATAAGTCATGGCAATCATCAGAAGTTTAGTATAAATTGTCCCATCGGATCACCATGAGTTTCTGATGGATGAGCTTATCATAATATTAAATTATGGTGATCACCAAGAGTTTACAACAACAATAACAACAACAACCCAGTATAATCTCACTAGTAGGGTATGAAGAGGTTACTGTGTACGCAGACCTTATCCCTACCCTGGGGTAGAGAGGCTGTTTCCGATAGACCCTCGGCTCCCTCCCTCCAAGAACTCCTCACCTTGCTCTTGGGGTGACTCAAACTCACAACCTCTTGGTTGAAAGTGGAGGGTGCTTACCATCAATAGTTGAGTTTAGTATAAAATTATTCTGGCGGATCATCATGGGGCTTTTAATTGATAGGCTTTCCACGAATCCCAGCGGAACGTCAAGACTTTAATACATAACGTATCGTAACACTGGAATATATTATTCACAATTCCTAGAAGATCACATAAGTTTCTAATAAATTTCACCAACCTATTTTTGCTTCAAAATCAAATCAAATTGGTCTAAATTAACTAGAAGTGGTTCCAAATTTGATATCCAACATTCTAATATCAATTCCAATAATTTTCAATGGTTAGATTCAACCAAATCCTTCTTTAACAAACAAGCTCAACAAAACTCAATAACGGTAGTTCTTTATAGGGGTGCTTATCAGGCGGAGAATTACGCTTAACGGTTCGGCTTATCGGTTATCGGATTATAAATGTAGTAATTCGTTCGTCATCCAATAAGATAACGGGCGGATTGATATCGGATTAACGATTATCGAGCAGTTATCGGGCAGTTTATCGGCTAAACCAAATAAAAAAATTTTGAACAATCCTAATCTTGTGAATACCAAACGGCCAAACATGATAAAGTGACTCAACTTCCTCGTTAGTATGTATTGCACTTTAGTTTACCAGGCTTGTTAATAGTTGTTGCTATATGATAAAATATGTTAACACTTTTTAGTTTGTATTGCACTAATGCACTTACTATAAGTATTTCTTTTTGTTGCGTAACTAACTGTTTCATGTCAAAAAAAGGAAAGATTGCAAAACTGGTCAAACTGATTGAAAACTTATAATATACCATCAAGCATGTACATTTATGTAATGACCTAACCGGCCATTTTGACTTTTAGAACCCCGTTCCTTAAAATAAAACTTCTCGTATGTGTTTTTAATGATTTATGACTTGCGAGGATAGTTGGTTCGGGATTTGGAAGTGTTTGGATTGAAATCGGAACATTTGGTTATTTAAGATGGCTTTAAAAGGCCAAGTTTGACTTCGGTCAATATTTTAAGAAAATAAACCCCGAAATAGAATTTTTACGATTCCAACAACTCCGTATGGTGATTTTGGACTTAGGAACATGTTTGGAATTTTATTTGGAAGTCCGTAGTTAAATTAGGCCTAAAATAATAATTTAAGGTTGGAAGTTTGATCGGGGAGTAGATTTTTTTATATCGGGGTCGGAATCCAGTTCTGAAAATTTTCACAGCTTCGTTATGTCATTTATGACTTGTGCGCAAAATTTGAGGTCAATCGGAGTTGATTTGATAAGTTTCGTCATCGAATGTAGAAGTTGGAAATTTTAAGTTTCATTAAGCTTGAATTGGAGCATAATTCGTGGTTTTAGCGTCGTTTTATGTGATTTGAGGTTTCAAATAAGTTTGTATGATGTTTTAGGACTTGTTGGTATAATTGGTTGAGGTCCCGAGGGCCTCGGGTAAGTTTCGGATGGTTAACGGATCAAAAATTTGACTTAAAAAGCTGCTGCAATTTTTTCTTCTGCTGGATATTTTTGGGCTGTGATCGAGTCCAAGATCGAGCCCAGGTATCGAGACCAGGGTCGACGGCCTGAGGCGAAGCCAGGGACGAGGCTCAGTATCGAAACCAAGATCGAAGGTCCAACTCGAGGGCCATGATCGAAGGCAATGCTTGAGGGCCATGATCGAAGGCAATGCTCGAGAGCTATGATCGAGACCCAAGATCGAGGGTCACAATCGAAGGCTCAGGATCGAGGCCATGATCAAGGTTATGATCGAAGGACCAGGCTCGATGCCAAAATTGAGGCCATGATCGAGGTCCAGGCTCAAGCCTGTGATCGAAGCCACAATTGAGGCCTAGGCTTGAGGGCCATGATCGAAGGCAATGCTCGAGGGCCATGATCGAGACCCAAGATCGAGGGTCACAATCGAAGGCTCAGGCTCGATGCCATAATCAAGGCTATGATCGAAGGACCAGGCTCGATGCCATAATCGAGGCCATGACCGAGGTCCAGGCTCGAGCATGTGATCGAAGCCACGATCGAGGCCTAGGCTCGAGGGCCATGATCGAAGCCACGATCGAG
>AWOL01S0070719.1:6462-24948 GCA_000715115.1 Nicotiana otophora | reverse complement strand
ACCCCCTCTAAATAACCCCAAAAGACATCTCTTTCCCAACTATCATCATCAAAGCCACAAAATTTCCCTTCTCTCTTAAAAAACAAACCCTCTCTGTCTTGTGTCTCTACTTCCAGACTCCACTATGTCTCAGAATCCAGAGATTTCAAACACTTCCAGTGTCATCCCTACAGTGTCTTCATCTCATGAAGCACTGGAACGGGAGTTTGAGTCCTAACCGTTACCCAGTCAAAACCCCATACCAGACCAACAACCACCTAGTGTCTCTTCTCCAATCCCATCGGGTTCTGGTTCTCACCGCAATCGTAAGACTCAAACCCCTAAAAGATTTGTTGTTGTGACCTCTCCCTCTGCCTTGCCGAAAAAATAGCAGTCGATGAAATAGTAGACGGAGAAGAGGGACAAGAAGTCTCTAGTCAACAAGTTGGGAAAATATCTAAAGCCCAACAAGATGTTGTTGGCAGTGGTGAAATATCAGAAGTGCCCGCCCCAAGTTCTGATCTGAATATTGCTACTCTGATAGGTAATATTCCTCCTGCATCTTCTGATTCTATTCTGAGTGTAAATGAGAGAGAAGCGATAAAGAATATGCTACTGATTGCTACTGAAGAAGGGTTGTTTGGAGGGTATGAGGGTGGTGATGTGACCACTGGGTCTCAAGGTGAAGGTGAAGGGCATAGAGTTGAAGGTGGGGAACATGTGCCTCTTGAAAACTTGGTACCAGTCAGTACTACTGAGGAAACAACAGAGGTACTTGATCCCTCTGCCCAAGAAGAACACTCTGCTCCCACTTGGGATGAAACCCCATGCTTCAAAAGATCCCCAGGCCAGTATTGATCCCACTAATTCTGCTCACTTTGATGCAATGGGCCCCTGTCTGAAGAGGAAAATGAATATAGTGTGGAAGACTATGATAATGTGACTGTGGCAAGCTTCATTGCTGCTAGAAGTGGTAGGGTAGTTCCCAAACTCCGGAGGGGCAATGCCAGCCCAAGCGCTATAATAAGTCAATTATGGCATGAATCAAATAAACATGCTATGGCGTGCAGCCCGATCCCATAAATATCCTCACAATCAGGCCCTCGGCCTCACTGAGTCATCAATCTCTCCAGTCTCTCGGGCTCACAATGTCATGAAAATCAGCCCAAAAATAATGATGTGATGTATCAATAAATGGTAACAAAGATTGAGATATGATATGTAAATGAATGCGTATGACAAAGTATGTAGTTGCAATGTAAGCAAATAACTCAACAACAAAAATGACCTCAGTGGGTCCCAACGGGATAAGCATATAGCCTAGACATGTTTCTAACATGGATCACAACTCAATTACATTAGCACGTAAAGATTTTATGGATATAAAATAAGATCAGGTAACTACACAGTACCACAGATTATAACCGAGTCACAATTCACACGGTGTAGGCCCACACGCCCTTCACCTAGCATGTGAGGCACCTCATCACCAAACACATAACACGTATATTCAGGGGTTCATACCCTCAACACCAAGTTTAGAAGTGTTACTTACCTCGAACAAGCCAAATCCAATACCGAGTAAGCTAAGCGATGCTCCAAAAATATCATCCCACGCATACTGACCTTTGAACGGCTCGAAACTAGCCAAAAGAAACTCAAGAACATCAAATCATGCCTAAAGAAATAAACCCAAATGATAAATGTCGAATATTTAATCAAAACGACAAAGTCAACCAAAAAGTCAAACTCGGGACCATACCTTGGAACCTGATAAAACTCACAAAATACGACAACTTATTCAATTACGAGTCCAACCATACTAGTTTCATCCATATCCGACTCCGAATCGATGTTTAAAACTCAAAACTTCACTCTATGAAACTTTGGACAAAACTCGCCAATTTTCTCTTTAAAATTCACAATCCAACTACCAAAAATGAAGATAGATTTACAAAATAAAACCAAAATCAAGTATAGATCACTTACCCCAATCTATATGGTGAAAATCGCCTCAAACATTGCCCAAATCCAAGCTCCCCAACTCAAAATATGACCAAATGAACAAACCCTCGATATTAAATATTTTTGCCCATCTGTTCTGCCTCGTTTAGTGTGACAAACAATCCCGAAACACACTTTTGATGCCTCCAATGAATGCCTTGTGAAATTTCAGTCAAGTTNGATCCCTCACCCCCTCTAAATAACCCCAAAAGACATCTCTTTCCCAACTATCATCATCAAAGCCACAAAATTTCCCTTCTCTCTTAAAAAACAAACCCTCTCTGTCTTGTGTCTCTACTTCCAGACTCCACTATGTCTCAGAATCCAGAGATTTCAAACACTTCCAGTGTCATCCCTACAGTGTCTTCATCTCATGAAGCACTGGAACGGGAGTTTGAGTCCTAACCGTTACCCAGTCAAAACCCCATACCAGACCAACAACCACCTAGTGTCTCTTCTCCAATCCCATCGGGTTCTGGTTCTCACCGCAATCGTAAGACTCAAACCCCTAAAAGATTTGTTGTTGTGACCTCTCCCTCTGCCTTGCCGAAAAAATAGCAGTCGATGAAATAGTAGACGGAGAAGAGGGACAAGAAGTCTCTAGTCAACAAGTTGGGAAAATATCTAAAGCCCAACAAGATGTTGTTGGCAGTGGTGAAATATCAGAAGTGCCCGCCCCAAGTTCTGATCTGAATATTGCTACTCTGATAGGTAATATTCCTCCTGCATCTTCTGATTCTATTCTGAGTGTAAATGAGAGAGAAGCGATAAAGAATATGCTACTGATTGCTACTGAAGAAGGGTTGTTTGGAGGGTATGAGGGTGGTGATGTGACCACTGGGTCTCAAGGTGAAGGTGAAGGGCATAGAGTTGAAGGTGGGGAACATGTGCCTCTTGAAAACTTGGTACCAGTCAGTACTACTGAGGAAACAACAGAGGTACTTGATCCCTCTGCCCAAGAAGAACACTCTGCTCCCACTTGGGATGAAACCCCATGCTTCAAAAGATCCCCAGGCCAGTATTGATCCCACTAATTCTGCTCACTTTGATGCAATGGGCCCCTGTCTGAAGAGGAAAATGAATATAGTGTGGAAGACTATGATAATGTGACTGTGGCAAGCTTCATTGCTGCTAGAAGTGGTAGGGTAGTTCCCAAACTCCGGAGGGGCAATGCCAGCCCAAGCGCTATAATAAGTCAATTATGGCATGAATCAAATAAACATGCTATGGCGTGCAGCCCGATCCCATAAATATCCTCACAATCAGGCCCTCGGCCTCACTGAGTCATCAATCTCTCCAGTCTCTCGGGCTCACAATGTCATGAAAATCAGCCCAAAAATAATGATGTGATGTATCAATAAATGGTAACAAAGATTGAGATATGATATGTAAATGAATGCGTATGACAAAGTATGTAGTTGCAATGTAAGCAAATAACTCAACAACAAAAATGACCTCAGTGGGTCCCAACGGGATAAGCATATAGCCTAGACATGTTTCTAACATGGATCACAACTCAATTACATTAGCACGTAAAGATTTTATGGATATAAAATAAGATCAGGTAACTACACAGTACCACAGATTATAACCGAGTCACAATTCACACGGTGTAGGCCCACACGCCCTTCACCTAGCATGTGAGGCACCTCATCACCAAACACATAACACGTATATTCAGGGGTTCATACCCTCAACACCAAGTTTAGAAGTGTTACTTACCTCGAACAAGCCAAATCCAATACCGAGTAAGCTAAGCGATGCTCCAAAAATATCATCCCACGCATACTGACCTTTGAACGGCTCGAAACTAGCCAAAAGAAACTCAAGAACATCAAATCATGCCTAAAGAAATAAACCCAAATGATAAATGTCGAATATTTAATCAAAACGACAAAGTCAACCAAAAAGTCAAACTCGGGACCATACCTTGGAACCTGATAAAACTCACAAAATACGACAACTTATTCAATTACGAGTCCAACCATACTAGTTTCATCCATATCCGACTCCGAATCGATGTTTAAAACTCAAAACTTCACTCTATGAAACTTTGGACAAAACTCGCCAATTTTCTCTTTAAAATTCACAATCCAACTACCAAAAATGAAGATAGATTTACAAAATAAAACCAAAATCAAGTATAGATCACTTACCCCAATCTATATGGTGAAAATCGCCTCAAACATTGCCCAAATCCAAGCTCCCCAACTCAAAATATGACCAAATGAACAAACCCTCGATATTAAATATTTTTGCCCATCTGTTCTGCCTCGTTTAGTGTGACAAACAATCCCGAAACACACTTTTGATGCCTCCAATGAATGCCTTGTGAAATTTCAGTCAAGTTAGGCTTTACAGAAGAAAGACTAGTACAAGCATAACAAAGACAAAACAGCCAAAAGGAACCCAGTTCCTGACAGGAGATTCAAGAGAAAAGATGCTGCTAACAATGTTGTGAAACAAGCTCTTGCTGCATAGGGAGATTCCTTCGGTGACTCTGGGGATGATAATGAACAAGGCAACACCTCCATGATGGCTGTTGAAAGCAAAGCATCTAGATATGACTCTATCTTTGCCCTGATGGAAAAATCCGACGATGATGAAGACGATGAGGTAAATTTTCTAGAGGTTCAAAGACATCTGAAGTCTTACTCTCAAAAGAAGCTTATATCCTTGGCAAATGTTCTAATTGATACTTATCATAATGTCATCAATGATAAAAATATGTTAACTATAGAACTGGGAGAGGTAGAACACGAGAGAGATGATCTGGTAGTCGTAGTGGTCGATTTAAAAGAAATTATTGAGGATTTAAAGAAAGAAAAGGATGCTCTAACTGAGAAGATCGAAAACGTAGAGCATGAGAGAGATGACTTGTTGGTAGTAGTTGTGGATCTAAAATAAACAATTGAGGAATTAAAAAGGGAAAACAGTTCTGGGAACACCCAAAAGGGAAAGGAAGTTGCAAGTGAGGCACACCTTAAACTTGAAAATGAGCTCAAAATGGTGAAATCTAGTCTGTGTGCTGAACTTGAAAGAAACAGGCAACTTCAGGAAGATCTAGGCAGAGTAAAAAATGACCTAAAAAAATCTCTAAAGTGGACCTGGTCCTCTCATGCAATCACTTCCATGTATAAAAACAATGGGGGAACAGGCAGGGAATCAGGTTCCAAAAGGAAAAGACTCCCTACAATCCACATAGCAAGTACGTTACTGTCCCTAATAACTGGCTTTGCACTCACTGTGTTAACATTAGGCACTTTAAAAAAACCCGTAAAGCTAGATTTCAGTCCCAACAAAAAAACAAAGTTTTTGTTGAAAAACTAACTACTGCTAAAGAACCCGGTCCCTAAAACAAACACGTGTGATGCCTGCTTGGACAAGAAGAAGTTTAATTCACCCTTTTTCTCACTACAAGGGACCCAAACTTGTTTGGATTCCTAAGTCTAATCCTTGATTTCCTTGTGCAGGGAGAAATGAAAGGAAGCAACCAAAGATGGTATATGGATAGTGGCTGCTCTAAGCATATGACTGGAAGCACCGATGATTTTCTTTCACTCAAAGCCCTGCAAAGAGGGAGTGTGTCCTTTGGAAATGGCAAAAAGGGATACATTCTAGGAGTAAGAAGAGTTGGGAAGACACTCACTGCATTAATTGAGAATGTGTACTATGTGAATGGCTTGAAATATAGCCTACAGAGTGTCTCTCAAATTTGCGACAAAGGAAATAAAGTTGAATTCTTATCAAAGACTTGCACTATCACCAATCTTGTAATTGGTGAAGTGGTTCTAATGGCAAATGGAAAGGTTGAATTGATGAGTCAAGTCATGGAATCCAACGAAGAAGATGCAACAGAATCTCCAGCTGATACGGAAGAACCTGGTTCCTCTATCACAACAATTGAAGCAATGAACAAAGTTGTCAATGTCGTGCAAGGAACTCCTAATGCTGAGTTGAGAAGTGGCACTCACTCCTCCATTGATTCCAACAATGGATCCCATTCAATGGAACCTAGGTCTTCTCGCAATGCGATTCAGGTGTCTAACTGGAAGCACAAAAGTTCACATCCTCTCCAAAATGTGATCACTCCTCTTGATTCAGTAATTCAAACCATATCAATTCAAGAAGCTCACTTGCCTTCTCAGCTTTCCTTTCTCAAATTGAGCCCAAACATATCAAGGAAGCATTGAAAGATGCTGACTGGATCACAGCTATGCAATAAGAACTCCATCAATTTGAGAGGAACAACGTATGGCACCTGGTTCCTCGACCCTCGGACAGAACTGTTATATGAACCAGGTGGGTGTTCAGAAACAATCTTGATAAGTTTGGGAATACAACAAGGAACAAGGCCAGGTTATTAGTTCAAGGCTATAAAAAAGACGAAGGTATTGATTATGATGAGACTTTTGCCCCAGTTGTTCGAATGGAAGCCATTTGAATTCTCATTTCCTTTGCATCTCATATGGAATTCAAATTGTTCCAAATGGATGTCAAAAGTACATTTCTGAATGGGTATTTAAATGAAGAAGTATTTGTCAAACAACCATCTTGTTTTGAGTGTCATGAGCATCCTGAACATGTATTCAAACTTGACAAGGCACTATATGGCTTGAAACAGGCCCCTCGTGCATGGTATGAAAGGTTGTCTAGGTTCCTTCTGGAAAATGGTTTTACAAGAGAAAGAATTGACAACACTCTATTTTTAAAGAAATGAGGGAGGAACCTGGTCATTGTGCAAGTGTATGTTGACGGCATCATTTTTGGTGCAACGAATGATTCCTTGTGTGAGGAGTTTGCCAAGCTTATGGGAGGCGAGTTTGAAATGATCATGATGGGGGGAACTGAATTTCTTCCTAGGTTTGCAAGTTAAGAAAACCTCGAAGGGAACGATGATAAGTCAGTAGAAGTACATTAAAGAGCTTATGAAGAGATTTGAAATGGAAAGTTGAAAAACCATTGATACTCATATTGCCATTTCCACTCGTCCAGACATGGATTAACCTGGTTCTCTTGTGAACGAAACCATGTACATAGGTATCATTGGTTCACTTTTGTATCTCACAGCCGACATATATTATTATATTGTATTTAGTGTGGGATTATGTGCTATATTCCAATCAAGTCCAAAGGAATCTCATCTGAAAGCTGCCAAGAGGATTCTAAGGTATCGCAATGGAACACAGGACCTGGTTCTCTACTATCCTTTAGGAGACAATTTTGACTTATGTTGATTATGCTGGTTATCTGGTGGATAGAAAGAGCACATCTGGCATGGCACATTTACTCGGGTCATGTTTGATTTCATGGGGTACAAAGAAACAAAACTCTGTGGCTCTTTCAACTGCAGAAGCTGAATATTTGACAGCCGCCTCTTGTTGTGCTCAACTATTGTTGATCAAGCAACAAGTGGAGTATTTTTGGGTATTTTATGATTGTGTGCCATTACTGTGTAATAACACTAGTGCTCTCAACATGGCAAAGAACTCGGTTCAGCATAAGAGAACAAAGCACATTGATGTGCGACATTTGTTTCTCAGAGATAATGTTAAAAGAGGTCTTATCTGTATGCAGTTCTGCAAAACAGAGGACCAGGTGGTAGATATCTTCACCAAAGCACTGAGCAGAGAGAACTTTGAAAAGAATCGACTGGCATTGGGGCTGATAAAATCAAACTGAGTACAATGTCCCTCAATGATTGGCTATGAAAGAATGAACAGGTAAAACTGCTAAAAAGTATTTTTAGCAATTTTTAACTCATCTCTATACCGTTACAGGTAAACATGCATTGCAATTACAGAGAAAACAAGAAGCTAATAATGTTGAATCTTGGTAAAAGGATGAGGCTCACATTTACAAAACTTAGTCAGGGAACCTGGTTCCCTTGACTCAAGTTAGTAGTTCATTTTTTACTTTCATGCACATATAAACATCTATTAAAGTGCCATGTCATTAAATATTTCCGTCTCTATCTCTCATCCATTTAGAACTCAAACGTCACACCCATTACAAACTGACCCGTCTACCCAGTAAGTTTTACCCGTTTCTAACAGATCCCTAACCCCCTCTAAATAACCCCAAAAGACATCTCTTTCCCAACTATCATCATCAAAGCCACAAAATTTCCCTTCTCTCTTAAAAGACAAACCCTCTCTATCTTGTGTCTCTACTTCCAGACTCCACTATGTCTCAGAATCCAGAGATTTCAAACACTTCCAGTGTCATCCCTACAGTGTCTTTATCTCACGAAGCACTGGAACGGGAGTTTGAGTCCTAACCGTTACCCAGTCAAAACCCCATACCAGACCAACAACCACCTAGTGTCTCTTCTCCAATCCCATCGAGTTCTGGTTCTCACCGCAATCGTAAGACTCAAACCCCTAAAAGATTTGTTGTTGTGACCTCTCCCTCTGCCTCGCCGAAAACAAATGGCAGACAACGAAATAGTAGACGGAGACGAGGGACAAGAAGTCTCTAGTCAACAAGTTGGGGAAATATCTAAAGCCCAACAAGATGTTGTTGGCAGTGGTGAAATATTAGAAGTGCCCGCTCCAAGTTCTGATCTGAATATTGCTACTCTGACAGGTAATATTCCTCCTGCATCTTCTGATTCTATTGTGGGTGTAAATGAGAAAGAAGTGATAAAGAATATGCTACTGATTGCTACTGAAGAAGGGTTGGTTGGAGGGTATGAGGGTGGTGATGTGACCACTGGGTCTCAAGGTGAAGGTGAAAGGCATAGAGTTGAAGGTGGGGAACAGGTTCCTGTTGAAAACTTGGCACCAGTCAGTACTACTGGGGAAACAACAGAGGTACCTGATCCCTCTGCCCAAGAAGAGTACTCTGCTCCCACTTAGGATGAAACCCCATGCTCCTCAAAAGATCCCCAGGCCAGTATTGATCCCACTCCTTCTCCTCACTTTGATGCAATGGGCCCCTGTCTGAAGAGGAAAATGAATATAGTGAGGAAGACTATGATAATGTGACTATGGCAAGCTTCATTGTTGCTAGAAGTGGTAGGGTAGTTCACAAAGATGAAAGAAGAGGTGGTTGGTGAAAGGGGGAAAGCTAGTGAATGAGGAGGATGTGCCTTTAGAAAATGTTGTTTATGTTGACGATGAAGGGGTGAATGAGGAACCTGCTTCCTTAATTCGTAAATCTTTTAAGAAACCTGTGACTCCAAAGCCTAAGAGAGGTTCATTTGTGAAAGCTGTAGAGGTTGATGAAGTGAAGAATATTGATGAAGAGAAGTCTGGTGAGCAATCTGGTGAGAAGTCTGAAAAGAAGGAGAAAAATATGAAAACGTCTGTGAAGAGGAAAGCTAGTGACAAAGAGGAAACTAGTTCCTCCAAGAAGGACAAAGTGACTGTGTCAAAGGTTGAAAGCAGAGAAAACCTTAGGAAGAAGAGGGTGCTATGGGGAAGAACATTTGACGCTGACATTCTCGAGATGTCAGGGATGAAATAGCTAGTGGACATTTGCGAATTTTAGAAGTGGACTCATTTATTTTCCAATCAGAGTCCCAAGGTTTATGAGGAGGAGGTTCGTAGCTTCTACGCATATATGTTTNATTGAGAGGGGGAACAAGTTCTCAGGGGGGATAAAGTCGTTTTGTAGGGAAAATTGTATCGAGATCTGGTTCTCATGGGGAACTTCAATTATAAGTTTGTCGTCATCAAAAAGGGGGAAATTGATAAGTTATGTGTCTTTTTGTATTTTGATGATATAACAAAGTTCATGATAAGAACCATATTGGGAACCTGTTACACATCCTCAGAGTGATCAAGAACAACAAGCCTCAAGTCTGGCACTAGTTCCAAAAACTTGAGTCAAAGAAACGTCAGAGGAAACAAATGGATATCAGTTCCCTTACTGACAGTACAAGTCAACTCTCCACAGCTATAAAGTCGTTGCACTGTTTCTCTGCACACTCAATAGTATAAACAGTGCAGCAGTCACTTTATGGAGCATGCCTTGTACCAAATAATTGCATACATCATCCCAATGACATCACTTGTATATTACCAATATGAAGCAAGGGAAAAACACATACTTGCACAACCCTAAATCATCAAGTTTCTCTCTCAAGTGTGTTGCCGACTTTGAGTGACTTCAAGGCTTCAAGAACAAAGCAACAACAGAACGAAGGACCAGATTCCAGCATTGTGTTACCATATGTCCTTAGTATTGTTTTCCCTTTGTTAGAGTGATCTACTTGTAATTCCTACTTAGCTTAGCTAGAAGCATTCTGTAGGAAACCATTTGTAAAACCATAAACCTTGTGTTTATATCTTGGATAGAGTTAGTCAAAGTGTGAGCTTTGTAATAGAGTTATTACAAAGAGGCTTGTAATAGAGTTATTACAAGTAGGTGAGCGATTAAGAGGTTAATTCCTAGATTACAATAGTTTGTAATCTAAAGTTTGCTCAGTTAGTGAAGTTGAAATCCTACAAGTGTAGGTCGTGATTTTTAATCCCGTGAGCTGGGAGTTTTCCACATAAAACACTGTTGTGTCATTTACTTATCGTTGTTTGTGTGTATTCTATGGGAACTGATAGAGAACCAGGTTCTCTATACAGTTTGGTGGACCCTTTGTTTCTATCGGTAAGGATTAACTAGCTCTTGATATTCTTGAATGCTCGTCTATTTCTTTCGGTCCATACCGACCTAGAATGGCAAAGTGGAGTCAATGAGGAAGGAGGAAATGCCTTGAACTAAATTATATTATCTGGTTTTGTAATGGTGATCACTTAATTTACTTCTTGCTCATGAATGGAAGGTTCAGAATCTTGTTTCTCTGGGCATTCAATTAGCTTTATTTAGAAAGTTTAATCAATCTAATTGTCTATGCACTTTCTAAAATGTATGTCTTACTTGATCCAGTCATTTGGAGTACTATGCGAAGCTCAGTACTATCAGAATGTAATGCATGTTGGTTTCAGGATGAGAACAACTCTGGTAACTTGTTTCTCATTAATATAAAACATGACACATTGACGCGACACATTCAAGAAGAGGTGTCATGGTGTGTGTTATTTGCATATGATGTTGTTCTGATTGACGAGACGTAGAGTAGTGTTAATGAAAGGCTAGAGGTTTAGAGACAGACTCTTGAGTCTAAAGGTTTCAAGCTGAGCAGGACTAGGAAGGAGTAATTAAAGTGCAAGTTCAGTGACGTTGGGCGCCATCACGGCCCATTGTGGATTTTTGGTCGTGACACAACCTCTCTGCTATTCCAAGATAGAGGTATGACTACGTACATCCTACCCTCCCCAAACTTAACTTATGGGAATTCACCAAGGTTGTTGTTGTTGTAATTGTTATTATTTGATTTTCTCATCTAGTCTCTCTTCTGTTTTTAAGTCTCTCTTCTGTTTTTAATCATTTGGTACAGTTCACGCACGCTGCATGATTATTTCTTAAGCTGTTTGCTTTTACCTAATCCATTACTTTAATTTGCAGATAAATCTTGATGAAACCAATTTCCTTTTTTAAAAACTATTATTTTTTATGATCTCACATTTAAAGTTCTGACATTGCCACACTGTGTATATGACTATGCAAACTGTAACAACGTCCGTCATCTTTAAAACCACACAATTTTTATCTTTGATGAAGCAGAGTACAAAAAGGTAACAAGTAGAGGAAAAAAGAAACTTTAATATACTTAGTTTGACAATCATAATTTATGGTCAAACAAAAGATCAACTGTTTACCTTTCACTTTTTCTGCAGACACATACCAGTTAAAGTCCTTATCTGTCTGTTTGTTTTAAATAAAAAACGGATAACAATTAAATTTATATGTGGTTTTAAGGATACACAGATTAATTTAATACAAATGAAAAATTATGTTAGATTAAATAAGTAAGGGGCGTGATTAATTGTCAAACCAGTAAAGAGAGCGATCTCGGATTCAGTAACAGCTTGATGAAACTATCTGCCTTCGGTCCCAGAATTGCAATAATGAAGAACTAGTGAAATAAAGCAAGAACTTTGAATAACAGAGAAAATAAGAATGTATTGCCTTGATATGCGTGTTACAATAGTTGTTTAATGAATAGTTAGACTTCCTTTATATAGTGGGGAGTTTTACCCTAAGTACAATTTCATAAAAGGTAATAATCTTCTATTTTACTAATCACTAATTTTTTGCCAATATGTGCTGAGATTCACGCCGTGACATCCGACTGGGTACAGATATCCCGGCCCTTTGTTAGTCATGCTCGATTATCTGGTAATGCTCTCTAAAGTTCTAGGATTCGAATCGGTCTGGGGACGTGGCTGCGATTCCTCAGAGGGCAGGTGTTTTGGCCAGACCTCGACTCGAGGGACTCTTTGCTCCAATTATGATTTCTTACGGTCATGTCTCTGCTCCGTTTACTTCATCGAGAACCGAGGTGTCCCACGAGCTCGGTCTTACCAGTATACAGATAGTCCTCTTGTTGCTTTGAGAGTAAGTTTACTAAAACGACGAGAAACGACATATGCACTTCGATTCCTTCTTTAATACGCAGCGACAAAGATGAAAAATAATTCGAAACGTCCTATTAGTCGTGTTGCGATGACTACAAACACGCATCAGCCATTGGCAAGTCACCCCTGAATGCGAAACGGCGCGAAACCTCTATAAATACTTTCCTCCTTCGTTTATTTTTTAACTTTTGACCAAGCTTCCACTTTCCAGTTTTCAGGATATCACTAACCTTTTTCTCATTCTCATACTTTTCCCTCTGTTCTCGAAGATTCCTCAATAAGTTTCGAGTTTTTACCTAATTTTCACTCAAACCAGCACACTTGACTTTTCATCTTTCAAATTTCTTCATAATTGTTCAAGATTGTTTCAAATAACAATGGCTAAAACTTCAAAATCTGTTCCGCACCAAGTCGCTTCTTCTTCTTCTTCTTCTTCTTCACAACCGACTGCTGAAATCGGGGAAATCACTCTCGATATGGTCATCCTCGAGAGGTCCACTCCTAATATAGCTACCGACANTTCAAATAACAATGGCTAAAACTTCAAAATCTGTTCCGCACCAAGTCGCTTCTTCTTCTTCTTCACAACCGACTGCTGAAATCGGGGAAATCACTCTCGATATGGTCGTCCTCGAGAGGTCCACTCCTAATATAGCTACCGACGAACCGGGTCCCGAGCCTCCCTTGAAAATGTTCGTCCCCGATGGTTGTTCGATTGCTGATGACTTCAAGGTTGAAAAGCCCTCGTCGGTGCAGGGTAGGGGTGAGGTGGCATCAAGATATATATGCTCGATCATCAAAGAAGTCCTTCCAGAGGTCCGAAAGGACTGTAACTGGGTGGGCAAGGACATAGTGGCCCCCGGGCCTGAGGGTGACATTACTACCCATGTGGAGGGTTATCTAAGTGTTTACACTTATCCCTTCACATTGGGCCCGGTGGATTCGGTTATTCTGAAATTTTGTAAGAGGTACGAAGTGTGCCTCAGTCAGATTCATTCATCGCTGTGGAGGATCGTGATCCTCCTCCGATATTTTATGAACAAGACTGAATCTCGTCGGTTCACCATCGATCACCTACTCTGTATATACAGTCCTCAAATCTTCTGAGGGGGGATAATAAAGCTCACACGTCAGGCCAGCAAAGCCCCATTCTCGAGTATCGATGAAGACCGTGATCGGGGGTGGCAGGGATGCTTTGTTCGGGTAAAGACCGAGAGGTGGAATGCATCACATAAGCACAACCTTTCTTTAAATGTTGATTTTATGTTTATCTCCTTTTCCCTCATTATTACTTGTGGTGGTGCCACTATTGCTCGAGTCCCAAGCGCTGTCCCTCGGCTCAAGGAGTGGATCAAGGGCATTTGCTCGCATATGCCTTATTCCAAGCACTCATGGCACAAACTCTCGAGGGGTCGCTAGGAAGCCCGTTCTCACAGTAAGACCCTTCCTCGAATAGGTAACATCTGTCTCTCCTATTCGTATCGTACTCACCTTCTTTTCTTCACTTTTCCTTTCGCAGGTTAACCCTAAGACGAACTTAGGCCTTCAGTAGGGGATGAGTATCTTCCCGCTGATCCCTCCACTTTGGGACAACTCGGGGCTGCAGCAGGAGAGAAGAAGATAAGGAAGGCTCCGGGCTTCTCGAGCTCAGAGAAGAAGAAACCAAAGAGAAGGTTGGCCCGTAAGCCAAAGGAGAGCTCTAGCTATCGAGCACCCGACTCAGACTTGCTTTTTTGGCTCAGAGATGAGCCCGAGGAGAATGATTATTTCATGGCTCATGGGCTGACGTCCCTCGAGGAGAGGGCAGTTGTTGAACAGGAGATCCACGAGGCCAATATCTCTCACACTAGGGAGGTCGATGAGCAGAACAGGGATGAGATTTCCTAGGATGCCGGCCATGCCCCAAAGGAGGCGCCCAGTGTAATAGATATTTTAGGCTCGCCTTCTTATACCGAGTCCATGCTCGAGGAGGCCCGATTGGTGAAGGAGAGATCCAACAAAGAGGCTCATGGTGCGGATGATCCCCTTCGTTCCTTTTTCGAGGGTGTGGACTCGGCCATTTTGGAAGACTTCACCGGGTTGGGCGAGATGGAAGTACCAAAGAGGAAGCTGTCTTCAGATACCGGCAGGCTGAATTCGATCCCAAAGTTGATCAACCAGTTCCCCACCCCGAGTACGGATCTCGGCCGTAAGAGGTCGATAATCATCAACGTCCTGAAGGATTCCCGGGTTCTTTCTTCTCCCGTAGGAGTAGCAAGTTACCTCCGGTGCCTCGTAACCGAAGAAGACCAGGCAAAAATGAACGAGGTGGGCGTGTCGTTCCTATTCAACAAAGCGTAGTAGGCGCTGAATTGGGTAAGGCATCATTATGATCTTTCATCCTCTAACTTAGTTCTTTATATTTCTCACATCTTCTTTCTTTTATCTTTTTATAGGCCTCGGTACTCCATCATGAAAGCTTTCTTTGGTACCAGGCTGAGGTTAACCAGCTCGAGGCTGAGGCCAGGGAGCTAGCTTAAAAAAGAGGCATGTTTGCTTCTCAGCGAGCAACATAAATGGGCCGTCAAGAATCGCTGGGCCGAGTTGGAAGCAGCTCAAAAGGAGCATTCCGACTTGGTGGAACAGGTAAATATTTTCGAAGTTAGAAATGAAGACTTAGCCATGGAAACTAATGACCAAACCTCGAAGGTTCAGCAGAAGATTGTCAGGATCGACTAACTCCGAGCTGAAATGAATGAGGTCCAGGCCATGACTGATGTCTGGAAGAGCAAAGTGGACCGACTAACTTCGTAGAAGGAGACCGCCCGGGCACAGCTGACATCAGCGGAGGTTCAACTCCGAGTGGAGAAAGTGAAGGCTAATGCACGGGCTCGACAAAATGAGGATCTTCAAGCTTAGCGGGGCTCGCCCATTGTTGAACGGGATGCCCTTGGAAAGGAGCTCGGAATAACGAAGTCCGAGTCCGAAATCACTAGGGCTGATGTTGAAGAGATGGTGGCCTAGTATTGGGTTGAAGTCTTCCTGAAAGTCACTGTTGAGTACATGAAGCGTTTATCTCAAAGGGAGAACCTCGAAGAGATCCATGCCCGAGGTTTTGATCTATCGGTCGAGATTGAGGAGGCAAAAACGCACGAAGCCGAGGCCGAGAAGCCGGCTGAATCCGAGGGTGAAGAAGGCTCTGAGGGCTCCGGTGAACCCGAAGATGGAGAAGATACCGACGGCTCTGGTGACGAGGTGGGTTCTGGTGAAGATCAAGCGTAGGTGCCTTAGGAATATTTGTCTTTGTTTTTGCGTTTTGTACATTTATTTTGTTGAGTCCATTTTTAATGGCCTTTATAAAGATATTTTGAATGCATATATAAGGTTTTTTCCTTTTGGAAATTTTCAAGCTTATTACAATTAGCATCCTTTTTACAATTGCAAAGATTTCAAATGCCTTAGCATGGAATAAAATATAGTAATAAGTAGCTTTTCAGAGGTTCGAACAAGACTTGTCCTCGATGCAAGTTTTGCTTAAAACTTATGGGGGATCGGAATGACTGGAAGCTTTCCCCGCGATGCTTGTTTAAATATTTTTAGACTATAAATTTACCGAGGGTAACCTTTGAATAGGTTTGAAATTTTATTTGAAGGCCATATGTTTCAATAACGGGCTTCGGACGACTCCAAACCGTTTTTAGGGTGGTCGTAGCCTTTTAAGTTCAAGTACTGCCTAATAGGCTTTGTACCACCGGGTTTCAATAACCCGAGCCATCCGAGTTTATCAAGGACGATAGTCCCCGAGTGGGGGTAGCCCTTTAAGCTCGGATAAGAGTGGCCCTAGGGCTCGATTTTTCTTGGGCAAGAATAGCCTTTAGGCTCGATACTTTCAAGAAGCAAAAGATGTTTATTAGAAAGGTAGAAACCTTCTTTCATTTCTTTGTGTAATGTATAAGATTGTATAAAAGCTCATATTGCGGCCGGTGTGACCTATGCGAGCACAAAGTTTTCTTCCTTGCAAAACATCAGGACTCGAGGGTGATGGCCCCCAATATTCGAGGTCGATCTTTGAGAGGGCTCAGATACTATTGATGTGACCATCGACTCTGATTCAAAATCGATCTTCGACTCTAGGTTATCACGATCCACCGTTGCCTCGTTAAAACCTTGCCGGAAAACCCATTTGGGACAAAACTGGTTACAGGGAAAAAAAGTGCAACGCGTGATTTCAGGCCTAATAACTACATCATCATTTGGTCGTTGCCTGCAAGTGTTAGTCCAATTCGCTATATATATATATATATATATATATATATATATATATATATGTATATATAAGAATGAATGAGGTCGTACCATAGCAGTAGTATCATTTTAAGTGGGTCACGTTCTTGTTGTTCGGTAGCTGCGCACTGTTTCCATCTTCGAGTTTATACGAACCTTTTCCCGTAGTCTCGATAATTCGATATGGACCTTCCCAATTCGGTCCCAGCTTCCTTTCATTCGGGTTTCGGGTGTTCAGTGTCACCTTTCTCAACACCAAGTCCCCGATATTGAAGTGTCGGCGGTTGGCTCTCCAGTTGTAATACCTTTCGATCCGTTATTTCTGGGCGGCCAATCGGACGAGGGCGGCCTCGCGCATTTCATCCAATAGTTCCAGGATTGTGCTTATGGCCTCACCGTTAGACTTTTCGCTCGCATATCGAAACATGAGACTAGGTTCTCCTACCTCGACTGGTATTAGTGCTTCGGCGCCGTAGAACAACGAAAATGGGGTGGCCCCGGTACTAGACTTTGAGGTCGTACGGTATGCCCATAGGTTTTCGGGAAACATTTCCTTCCATTTTCCTTTGGCGTCGGTCAACCTTTTCATAAGGTTTTGGAGTATGGTTTTATTTGTAGCCTCTGCATACCCGTTCCCACTAGGGTGATAGGGTGTTGATAAGATCCTTTTGATCTTATGGTCCTCGGAAACGTTTCTTACCATGATGTTGTCATATATGATCTCGGTCGACATCCCGAACCGACATATTATGTGGTCCCAACTAAAATCAATAACTTCTTTTTCTCGGACTTTCTCAAATGCCTGAGCTTTAACCCATTTAGAAACATAGTCAGTCATAAATAATATAAATTGAGCCTTACCGGGTGCCCGTGGTAGGGGACCGACGATGTCCATTCCCCATTTCATTAATGGCCAAGGTGACCAGACCAAATATAGTAGCTCCCCAGGCTGATGGATCATTGGTGTGTGCCTCTGATAGCCGTCGCATTTTTGCACTAACTCTTTCGCATCTTTGATATTTAGCTTACATTATATATATTTATATGTATATCGCCTCATGTTTTACTCGTGTTTCGTGGATTTCGGATGTAAAATGTATTGATTTGTGTTAATTCATGGTATTTTTATGTGTAGGAATCATCCGGAGGTAATAGCGGGCGAAAGGTGCGAGATTAGAGCCAAAACGGAGGAACAATGGGAAATGTTGAATTCAAGCGCCATAGGCAGCGCCCTACGCCACTTGTGGCGCCGTTTACAGAATGTGCAGCAAGCCAGCTCTAGGGCCAGTGCCCCACGCTGCCCTGGACAGTGGTGATAGGAATTTCTCCAACTTCGCCCGGGACAAGGTTATTTCAGCCCTAGACATACCCAATGTGTATAAAACAAGACTAAGTCTATTTTGAGAGGGGAGAAGCCGCTTTGAAGGGAGAATACACACGAGAAACATTCGGGAGCGAGGATATCTCAGTTTTCTTCATCTTTTCTTAGTATTTTCAATTATCCAACACTTATGAAATTGTTTGATACTAACATGAGTGGCTAAAACCCATAGTTTTGGGGTTGTGATTTAGCCATGAATATTACTGTTTAACGTTGACTTAACCTTAATTATAATTCACCAATATATGGTTGTTTCTTTAATTCTGTGATTAATTGCTTAATTGTCTGGTCAGCAGTTAGGTTCTATTTACTATCTATTCTATGCTTGGAAAGCCATGTTTAGATTATAGAAGAATTAAAGAGAGCATGATCTTAACTCTG
>AWOL01S0070717.1:3383-26268 GCA_000715115.1 Nicotiana otophora | reverse complement strand
GGGGGGTTGGTAGAAAACTTAGAGTTGATATTTTTGGATTTTGGCCACGAAATTGAACGTGGAATTGAGAATAAATTTTATAGTTGAGTTCGTAATTCTATGTGTAATGTTTATCTTCGAAAATTTTCGGAATCCGGGCACGTGGGCCCATGGGTTAATTTTATAGACTTTTCGAGCGGAGTTGGAAATTGTTTAAATTGATTAATTATGGGTATTAGAGTATATTTTGATGGGTTTGCATATTGTTTGAATAAATTTTGGATCGACGGGCTTTGATTTGAGGTATTAGAGAGGTCTTGGAGCCGGTTATGGAACTTCGGAGCGAGGTAAGTCTTCTGTCTAACCTTATTAGGGGGAAATTACCCCTAGGTGATATTTATTGTTATATGCAACTAGTTGTGGGTACTACGTACGCACGAGGTGACGGGAGTCCGTACGTAGCTAGAGCATGTTTATGTCCGGGTAGACTTAGGACTTTATCATGTATGATTGAATTATTTGAACTCGTTCTGGTAGCTTAATTAATTAAAGCTATAATTGAATTCTATCTAGAAATAAATGTATGCATAATGGGCCGAGCCCTAACACTTTAAGTTATGTGTGAGTTATTTTATAAACGTAAAGATTTTATTGTAATACGTGTCTCGTAATTTGGTAACTTCCTTCCTTTTTCTTGAGAAACGGGTCGAACGCCTAGGCAGTATATAGATTCATCGATGGATGTGCCGCTCGTCCCTCGGTAATGTATATATTATTTAGGATCGGGCCGAACGACCTCGACAGAATCGTGTGTTATATCACCAGTAGTCCGAATATTCAAGAGTTAATCTCTCCACTGGTGCCCGGCTTTTATATGGTATTCCTTATTTATTTGATAATGACACTTGATATTTTCTGAGATGTTACTGTAGAACACAAGTTTAAAATAAGTAATTGGGAGAATATGTAACTTACAGATTTACCCCATCATTGTCGTATGCTTCATATTTGCTTATGTTGTATTAAATTACTTATTAGACCTTGAGTAAGTATCGATGTCGGCCCCTCGTCACAACTTCTCCGAGTTTAGGCTAGATACTTATTGGGTACGCGTTGATTTACGTACTCATGCTGCACTTTTGCACTAAATGTGCAAGATCTGACAGGTTTATTGATGATCACTTTGGTGTGTATGCGCACCTGTTGGGGAGACTTCATGTGAGTTGTATTCTAGGCTACGCATCGCAGTCTACCGAGTCTCCATTGCACTCTTTATTTTACTCTGTCTTATTACATTCGGGACATATGTTGTACTATTATTGTAATCTTTAGAAAATGTTCATGCACTTATGGCACCAAATTTTGGGGGTTCCTTCAGGTTATTCGTTACTGTGATTCGTGTAATACTTTTATTTACTCTATATATTCTATTTTATATTGTTCAATTAATAAAAAATATGATTTTAAGGTACTAGAATGAGTAATTAAATTGATCAATCACCGTTGGCTTGCCTGACGGCGGTGTTAGGCGCCATCACGACCAATAGTGAATTTGGGGTCGTGACAGTTTGTACCTAATATCATATTTTTACTATGTAGGAATAAAGCGGTGCGAAAATACAAAGATTAAAAGCAAAAATTATGCAAAAAAGAAAATAGCACGAAATAATAATCGAAAAAAGGATAGGAAAAAATCTACATGGATGAGACAATTTTGGAGTAGCACATGAAATGAAGAAACAATGGAGGACTTAGGATGTTTGTCTACGTGGCATGAGGTGAAGTAAATATGTGAATTGTAACAATTAAAACAAGAGAGGGAGACATAATGATTGGTTGATGATCGGAGATTAAAGGAAACAAAGAAGAAAGCAAAAAAAGAGTTTATACGGAAAGTTGGAAGTTGGCCGCAAGAATTAGAATTGAATTGCAAAACGTGTCTGGTTTCTGCGTCAGCGCTGGTCTGAACACTGGTAGCAGGATTCTTCTATTTTGTCGGGACAAAGTTATTTTGGTGCTACACGGTACCAACTCGTATAAAGGGGGTTCTAAGCATTATTTAGAGGGGATCTAACATACTTTGACGAAGAATTCACGTGGAGGAACACACATCACGCTTGGAGGAGGCTTATAACTAGTTTTTCTTCTCTTTCCTTCCTTTAATCTCATAGTTTTATCAGTTTTAGAGTTTTGGATGCTATATGAATGTTGTAGTTTGAAGCTTGAATTATTCTTATTGATTTATTATATTGGTTTATTTATTCAATCTTGCGCTTAAATATTTAATTTCTTGATCACCAATCAAATACTATCTATGAATCTAGGATTGAACTCGGCAGAGGGAATTCTAAATTGTATATAAGATTGAGTAGAGCGAGATCTTGAACTCGAGCATCGGGAACAAATTTGCGGTTAGGATAGGGATATATCTAATCGCCTTGCTTGGTTATTATACGGGAATTATTAATACGTTCTTGTTAACCCTAATTTCATAGGAATATAGGTGTTAGGTTAGCTTGAATAGGTGAGTAGTACTTCGGGAGAAGGCTCTCGGCAATATTAACCTTGTCAATCAATAAACCAAATAAATTAATTAGATGATTTAAGTAAAAAACTCAACGGGATTGTTAGCTAACCCATTAATCTAGAATATTGTCTCTCATTGAATTCGTCTCTAATATTGCCAACTTGTTTCCTTTAATCTCTTAATTTGTTACTCTAGATTAGTTTTAGTTAAATATTCATACTCTAGAAAATCACTTGAATAGATTAATTTTTTAGTTTAATTTAGTTGATAGTTAATCACAAGTCCCTATGGATACGATATCTGGACTTACAATCCTATATTACTTGTACGACCACGTATACTTGCGTGTACGTTTGGGAGTAACAAGTTTTTGGCGCCGTTGCGGGGGACTTAGAAATTTACTATTCTACTAGATTAGATTTTTACTTTTATTCTATTCAAGTTTTTATTTTTATCTTAGTTTAATATTATATTATCTTTGTTGACATGGCATCTTGGAATGGGAATTGGTCGAATATTGATTATTCTTATTATGGTGATCCTTGTCCATATTATGGAGGACCACACTTGTGGCAAAATTGTGAATCTCAATCTTATGAGTGAAATATTCGTATGTGTGTGGTGGTCAGGGTGTCCATTGGGATGATTGTCCTAATTCCTATTATCCTTCTCAGAGACCTTATTATGATGTTTCTAAATAATGTTTATGAGTTTGATAGGAGCAATGAAGTGGAGGATATGGAACACGTTTCCCGTATTATGGACATGATGAGGCAAGTAGCCGAGCAACAAGATGAAATTCACAAAAAGATTGCCTTAGCGATCAAAGGACTGCAGGCTAGAATGGACGAATTAATGGCCAATGTTCAAGTAGAACCTCAACTCGACGAAGAGAGCGAGTTTCCACAAGAAGATAACTTTGAAGAAGCAGATATCGTGATCCAATCTTGGCTAGAGGAACAACCTCGACTGGCTCAATTGAATAGAAAGGTCGAGGCGTCTGATGCCCTATATCGAATTGTTGTGGATACGGGCCAACTTGTAAAGCAGAAAGAGGAATTTCAACTATTCGACCAAAATATTATTAATGATGCCAAGGTTGACGAAGTGTGCAAAAGTGAGGATGTCAAAAGTGAAGCGATTCTAGGGTTGGAGCGCATTGGACCTTATTCTAACCACTTTTCAACATTGTGCTTGGTTGGTGACACGATAATTGATCCATTCGAGCTTATGAATGAGTCAATAAATGGGGGAACAAAGTGTATATATTCTGAAATTTACAATGCCAAGGAGACAAAATGACATCCCTCACTTAAAGACCAAGAAGTGCAAGATGCGGCACTGTTTACTTAGTTCCTTTATTTTCACACCACCCCCCCATGAACGTGAAAGAAAAATTGATGCAAAATTTGGGACGCAATTCATATCCTCAAAGTGGAAGAAAAAAGTGGTGAAAGTGATGTTGTCATGCCACGAATATAAATAAGGCGCTTGTTAGGAGGCAACCCAATTCTACTCTTCTTTTTATTTTTGTTTATTTTTTATTGTGTTATCGCTGCAGTGTTGTATTTATATTTTGTAGGAGTAAGAGCATGGAATCAAGGCTAGTAGGCCTATGCATAAGCGAGCAGTGGTTGAAACTAAGTTTGGGGTGCCCGTACATAGGACCATACCTGAGATAAGTCTGAGTATCCTGTGAGCTACTAATGCTT
Source organism: Nicotiana otophora (assembly GCA_000715115.1). NCBI lineage: Eukaryota > Viridiplantae > Streptophyta > Magnoliopsida > Solanales > Solanaceae > Nicotiana > Nicotiana otophora. The sequence goes on along the minus strand of AWOL01S0070717.1, from coordinate 22,050 downwards.
CGGCCTTTGGCCTACCAGGGAGTCTCTTTTACCATCGTGTTATTTATTATATGCATTGAGGACATTACCCAATTTTAAGTGTGGGGTGAGGAGATTATCTGGATGATTTTATGTGTTATCCTAGCTTAACTGTAGTATTCTTTCTCAGTGTAATGGTTTTTGTTTAAAAAAATAAAATAAAATTAAAAATATTAGAAAAGTTGAACTTGTCCCGACGATGTATTTTGTGGACAGCTTTCTTGAGGGATTAAGGTCCAATAAATAATCCAAAAATATTTTTTTTTTGTTTCTAGTTAGTTTTAGTTATATAATAATCCCCCTTGATTTTTCTTGGTGAATCGGTTCTTTTCCAGGGGATATAACTTGTACCGGGTAAACTTTTTTATTTTTAGGATTAGATTTTTTGTTAGGAGTAGTAGAAGAGGGAGAAAAAAAATATTTGTGACTTGTTTGATACTAACATATTTAGGCCTGAGCTTGAGTAGTACTTTTCTCTGAGTGCTTGAGTAATAAATAAAATGGCAGACTTTCTAACACTTAAGCTCATGGTTGTGACTGTATATACCTTATTCTTATTTTGTCGTTCGCTATGATCATGTCTGTCTTAGAGTAGAATTGATCCATCTTGATTAATACTAGTGCCATGTGGGGTGAGGATTTCTTACATATATTTCATGTTTTGCATTTTAGTCTAGAACTTGCCCTGCATGTTATTGAAGCGAAATAAAAGTGTTGCTCTGTTTAGAAGATGATAATAGGCTTTCTTTGATATGTCTTGTGAATTTTAGCCTTTTCAGATATTGTACCACTAGTTAGCCCGTTGAGCCTGTGGCCTTTTGTTTGGAAGCCGTATTGTTGCCTTGATTCTTTTATTGAATCCCTAGTTTTTGCACCCTGCTTCCTTGAGCATTGTTGCTCAGACTGTGATATTAATTGATAAATTTGAAAAAAAGTGATGATTAAGTATAAATGGTGACCAACGATAGATGAAAAGTAATGAAAATGCCCTCTTGAAAAGAATGTCACATGAAAAAAGAGAATTAAAAAAATTGCTTTGAAAAAACAATAAAACGTTCTTGATATGAGGGTAATACTTGTGAAATAATAGATGAAGAGAGGGCCGAAAAAAATTAAGAGATGAAAATAATAGGTGATGAAGTCTAAAAATTCAAAGTACTTAGGGAAGTATAAGTCACTATTATATAGTTCTCCTACCCGTCCCCTAGCCAACACTACAACCCATTAAAGTCCTATTTGATTATATTCGGGCATACTTAATAAGTAGACTTGTACATAATGGGCAAGCCCATGTTTCTTTGTGCATACATGGAAATTCGTTTGTGAGTGCGAGAGATGTTCTTTGATGCTAAGTCCTTAAAGTATATTCATTCTTTGATTTGAGTGTATGGACTATTTATTCTTGTGAGGGCACTGGTTTCATGACAGATAGGTGATGTTATTAGCTTTATTTGACATAGTAGGTGAGCAAGCTTAAATTTGGTAAGTACGAGCCCCTCTCTGAGGTTAGGAGGATAGAAGTTTGTTGTTTGTTTGTGACTTGTATATCTTGCACGATGATGAGAAAGTGTATATCTAATGGTTTGAGTTGTAATAGGGCCAAATTATTAATATCAACCAAAGTGGTGATGTTTCGAGGCTTGATTTATTGAGAGTGATTTCATTGCTTACTCGAGGACGAGCAAGAGTTTAAGTGTGGGGGTTATGATATTCGACCAAAAATGCATATATTTACCCACTATCGTCTTACATTTTATTACTTTTAGTTGTCTTTTGAGTAGTAATTATAATGGTTTGTGCCTAATATTATAGTTTTACTATGTAGGAATAAAGCGGTGCGAAAATACAAAGATTCGAAGCAAATATTATGCAAAAAAGAAAAGAGCACAAAATTATAATCGAAAAAAGAAAAGGAAAAAATCTACATGGATGAGACAATTTTGGAGCGGCACATGAAATGAAGAAAAATTGAGGAGTAAGGATGTTTGTCTACGTGGCATGAGGTAAAGTAAATATGTGAATTGTAACAATTAAAACAAGAGAGGGGGACATAATGATTGGTGGATGATCAAAGATTAAAGGAAACAAAGAAGAAAGCAAAAAAAAGGTTTATAAGGAAAGTTGGAAGTTGGCCACAAGAATTGGAATTGAATTGCAAAACGTTTCTGGTTTCTCCGCCAGGGCCAGTGCTAGGCGCTTGTAACGACCCAACTGGTCGTTTCGACTTTTAGAACCACGTTCCCTTAAATAAAATTCCCCGAATATCGTTTTAATGATTTGTGACTTACGGGGATGGTTGGTTCGGGATTTGGAGGTGTTTGGGTTGAAATCGGAACACTTGGTTCCTTAAGTTGATTTTAAAAGGCCAAGTTTGACTTTGGTCAATATTTTGAGCAAACGTACTCGGATCAGTATTTTGACAGTCCCGGTAGGTCCGTATCGTGATTTGGGACTTGGACGTATGCCCGAAATCAAATTCCGAGGTCCCTAACCCGAGATATGGAATTTGATGAAAAACATTAAAAGTTTAAGTTCAAATAGTGACTGGATGTCTAATTATGTGCAAAAGACCCCATAATAAAATTTTAATGATTCCAGCAGCTCCGTATGGTATTTTTGGACTTAGAAGTGTGTTCGAAATTTGATTTGGAAGTCCGTAGTAAAATTAGGATTGAAATGGCTAAAAACAAGAATTTAAGTTTGAAAGTTTGACCGAGGAGTTGACTTTTTGATACCGGAGTCGGAATCCAGTTCTGAAAATTTTCATAGCTCCATTATGTCATTTATGACTTGTGTGTAAAATTTGAGGTCAATCGGAGTTGATTTGATAGGTTTCGACATCGAATGTAGAAGTTGGAAATTTTAAGTTTCATTAAGCTTGAATGGGAGCATAATTCGTGATTTTAGCCTTGTTTTATGTGATTTGAGGTTTNAATTTTATTTGGAAGTCCGTAGTTAAATTAGGCTTGAAATGGCTAAAAATAAGAATTTAAGTTTGGAAGTTTGACCGATGAGTTGACTTTTTGATATCGGGGTCGGAATCTAGTTCTGAAAATTTTCAGAGCTTCGTTATGTCATTTATGACTTGTGTGTAAAATTTGAGGTCAATCGGAGTTGATTTGATAGGTTTCGACATCGAATGTAGAAGTTGGAAATTTTAAGTTTCATTAAGCTTGAATGGGAGCATAATTCGTGATTTTAGCCTTGTTTTATGTGATTTGAGGTTTCAAATAAGTACGTATAATATTTTAGGACTTGTTGGTATATTTGGTTGAGGTCCCGAGGGCCTCGGGTGAGTTTCGGATGGTTAACAGATCAAAAGTTGGACTTAAAACAGTTGCTGCAATTTTTTCTTTTTGCTGGAAATTCTGGCCCAAAATCGAAGTCCAAAATCGAGCTCCTAAGATCGAGCTCCCATGATCGAAACCACGATCGAGGCCGAGGATCGAGGCCATGATCGAGGCCGAGGATCGAGGCCATGGATCGAGGGCTGCCTGGGCAGAATTATAAAAGAGGGCATTCATCCCATTCGCCATTTTTAACAAATTAGAGCTTGAGCAGAGGCGATTTTTGATAGACTTTCAAGGAAAAAACATTGGGGGCAAGTGATTATAACTAGAATTTGGTCTATAAATATAAATATATCATTGTTCTCATCATTTAAATAGTGTTTTGAGATTGACATTTGGGAAATTTTTAGAAATCTCACAAAAACAAATTTTTGAGATTTCTGTATCGATTCGAAGTCGGATTTGAGAGAAACTGATATGGTTGGACTCATAATTTAACTGGTTGTCGGATTTCGTAACTTTCACCGGATTCCCAGACGTGGGCCCTACGGACGAATATTTAATTAATTTTGAGATTTTTATTAAAAATGTAGTATTTTTTATAGAATTGATTCCTATAATGTTTAGTGATTGTATCGAATTATTTTGGCTAGATTTGAGCCAGACAGAGTTGGATAATCGTGGAAAAGGCCTTCTAGTGGATTAAATTGGAGCAGGACAAGGTAAGTCTCTTGTCTAATCTTGTGAGGGGGAAATTACCCCATAGGTATTAAATTGAATAATTATTGCTAATTGCGGGGGCTACGTACGCACGATGTGATGAGAGTCCGTGCGTAGCTACTATAAATGCTAAAGTCTGGGTAGTTTAGGACTCAAAGCATGAATTACTTGTGTAAATTATATTCCTTGATTAATTAATATTAATTAATATATATGAATATATTGTGAATTGTTAGATAAAGATATTAAAGGATGAAAATTTTATATGCTTGATTTTCTGTTTAAATGAATTAATTGTTAAAAGAAATTATTCTCCTCCCGAATTTATCTCATAATAAATATACTCTCCTTCCGGAGGTACATAAGAAAATGTCCTCTTTTCTTATGGAGCGGGCCGAACGCCTCGGCAGGATAGATGCATCTATGGATCGCGCCGCACGTCCCTAGGCAGTGTACACTACACTCTAGATCGGGTCGTACGTCCTCGACAGAAATCGTGCTTAATAATAATAATTACACGATACTTTAATAATTTACTTCAGTTTAAGAAGGTAATTGATAAATTGGAAAATTCTTGAAATTTAATGAATTATTATTCTTGCTTGTTAAGGAATTAAATTGTTATTCCTGTAAATGAGATTTAATTGATAAATTGAAAATTTATTGAAATTGAATTGCAGCTTGTAAAGCTATTTGATAAATTGGAAGTTTTATTGAAATTGCATGATTGAATTAATAAATTGGAAAATTATTGCATTTGAAGGATTTTTATTATTTTCTGCTAATTGAATAAAATTATTGTTAACTCTGTGGATCAGGCTGATTTGAATAGTTATATTTATTCCAATTATTATTATTGACCCATAGTGAGTGTCAAAGTCGGGTATCTCGTCTCTACCACTTCAATATTAGGCTTGATACTTACTGGGTACACGTTATTTTCGTACTCATACTGCACTTGCTGTATATTTTATTGTGCAGGTACATATATGTATAGCGGCCTTGTGGGTTCAGAGGTATGGTTAATAATTGTGGGGACATAGGTGAGTTACATTCTATATTACGATCCGCAGCTAACAGAGTCTCCTTTAGAGTTATTATATTTTCCTGTCTAATTTGTAGTCGGGACAAATGCTATATTTTATTTTTAATTCCCTAGTAAATGCTCATGCACTTGTGACACCGGATTTTGGGAATGGTTGTGAATTGTTTAGAAATTTAATTGCTAAAAATATTTATCATTTACACATGAGTTTTATTTTTATTTTTTCATTGAAAAAAATTCTGATTTCAAAAATACTAAAATGGGTAATTAAGTGAAGTCTGCATTGTTGGCTTGCCTGACAGTAGTGTCCGGCGCCATCACGACCTTAATGGATTTTGGGTCGTGACAGCACTGGTCTGGACGCTGGTAGCGGGATTCTCCTATTTTGACTGGGACAAGGTTATTTCGGTGCTACACGCTCCCAACTCGTATAAAAGGGGTTCTAAACCTAAATTGGAGAGGATCTAACATACTTTGAAGGAGAATTCACGTGGAGGAACACACACCACACTTGGAGAAGACTTCTAACTAGTTTTTCTTCTCTTTTCTTCCTTTAATCTCATAGTTTATTAGTTATAGTGTTTTGGGTGCTACATGAACGTTGTAGTTTGAAACTTGAATTGTTCTTATTATTTTATTTTATTAATTTATTTATTCAATCTTCCGCTTAATTATTTGATTATTTGATCACCAATTAAATACTATTTACGAATCTAGGATTGAACTCGGGAGAGGGAATTCTAGATTGCATATAAGGTTGAGTAGAGCAAGATCTTAAACTCAAGCATCGGGAACGAATTTGCATTTAGGATATGGATATACCTAATCGCCTTGCTTGGTTATTATACAGGAATTATTAATGCGTTCTTGTTAATCCTAATTCCATAGTAATATAGGCGTTAGGTTAGCTTTAATAGAAGAGTAGTAATTTTGGAGAAGGCTACGAGCAATATTAACTCTGTGAATCAATAAACCAGATAAATTAATTAGCCGATTTAAGTGGAAAACTCAACGGGGTTGTTAGCTAACCCATAACTCTAGAATATTGTTTCTCATTGAATTCGTCTCTAATATTTCCAACTTGTTTCCTTTAATCTCTTAATTTGTTACTCTAAATTAGTTTTAGTTAAATATTCATACTCTAGAAAATCACTTGAATAGATTAATTTTCTTAGTTTAATTAGTTGATAGTTAAGCACAAGTCCATGTGGGTACGATATCTGGACTTACAATCATATATTATTTGTACGACCACGTATATTTGTGTGTGCGTTTGGGAGCAACAAAAGATCACACTAATGTGATGGTGCTATTGATTATTTATTTTCTATTTTATCCTGCTACAAAAAACTAAATAAAAATAAAATCGTAAAAAACTTCTTGAGACTAGTAGGGACCATTTAAGCACGCCAACCACGTATACTCGTGACTAGTGAGAAAATGCCAAGATCTGAATTTAAATAATAGGTCAAGTTCTATCAATCGTTCTGTCCATCAAATTCAATCTTCTCCAACTAGATGTTCAGATAAATACAAACTTAAAATATTTCAAAATAGACAATTGATATTTGAATTCTTTATAAAAACTTCTAAAAAAGACTTTTACGTCCATAAGCGTATTGCAGTTTCACTCTACACTACTCCATACGCCCTATTATATGTGATACATTTTGGTGGACATAAAATTTTAGAAACAAAGACATTTGAAATTTCTGGCCAAAATACGAAAAAATTTAAAATTAAATTGTTTTTATTATAAAAAGATAGTACTATTTTTGTAGACAGGCTAAAATAAAAACTGTATCACATTAACGCACCTACTTTTACACTCTCATGTGTAATTATTCAGCCGTTCGTTATAAGAAAATTGAGACATGTAGTTCATAGCGTTCGTTCGGTGTAATCACAAAGTTAATCTTATTATTGCAAATTATCAACCTGACAAAGAAAGCATGGAAACCATTATCTAATATCATTAAGATATGTCCGCGTGAATCTTTATTTTGGAACTATATTTTACATTTATTCTAGTTTTCGATTATGTAAATTTTGGTAATATTGAAAGTATTTATTGTCAAGTGCTTACAAATTAAGTTAAGAGTCATAAGTTGGACATCCTCGAAAAATTATAAGCACTTTTAGTTTGACCAAATTTTTTACTATTTTACCCTTAATATTTTATAATTCCCCAAATACCTTTTCCTAAACAAAATCTCTAATCAACTCTTCTTTCAATTTTTATATTTTGTTTTTCTCCATGTAAAAATAATTTAAAAATACTTTTAAATCTATATTTTTTAGATAGATTTTATATTAAATACACCAAATGCTTATTATTTATTCAACACTTTTATCAACCATATAACTATTTATTTATAAGATCGGTTTCAACGCCTAAAAATGCTTTTCATTACTTGATATTGTTCAGTTGGCTTTAATCAACTAACCAGCCTCTAAATTGTATCTAATAAATATAAGGACTAAAGAGCATAACAACTATAGGGGTATCAAGCTGCTAAAACACACAATGAAAATATGGGAGAGTGGTAGAGATGCAGATAAGGGGGAGTGTGTCTATTTCCGAGAACTAGCTTGGATTCATGCCTGGCGATCGACTATGGAAGCCGCCCATCTTGTGAGGAGATTGGGGGAGCAATATACGAGTAGAAAGAGAGACTTGCATATGGTGTTCATTGACCTAGAAAAAGCTTACGACAAAGTCCCGAGTGAGGTTTTATGAAGATGTTTGGAGGCTAAAGGTATTTTGTAGCGACATTAGGGCGATTAAGGATGTGTATGATGAAGTTAAGACTCAGATTAGAATAGTGGGAGGAGAATTATGTCACTTCTCAGTGGTGATGAGGTTGCATCAGGGATTAACTCTAAGCCCGTTTCTATTTGGTTTGACGATAGATGTATTGACGCGCCACATTCCAGGAGAGGGGCCATGGTGCATGTTATTATAGATAGCATAGTACTGGTTGACGAGACACGAGACAAAGTTAATTCTAGGTTGGAGGTTTGAAGAAAGACCCTGGAGTCTAAAGATTTCAGGTTTAGCAGGACTAAGAGAGAATAAGTGGAGTGCAAGTTTCAGTAACGTTACTCAAGAGGCTGACGTGGAAGTGAGGCTCGATTCACAAGCCATTCCTAAAAGAGAAATTTTCAAGTACATTAGGTCAGTAATCAAAGGCAATGGGGAGATCGATGTAGATGTTACATATCATATTGGAGCATGGTGGATGAAATGAAGGCTAGCATCCGGTGTCTTGTATGATAAGAACGTGCCGCTGAGACTTAGCGGTAAGTTCTACAAAATAGTCATTAGATGGACTATATTATATGTGGCAGTATTTTAATCAGTCAAGAACTCTCATATCCAGAAGATGAAAGTAATGGAGATGAAGATGTTGAGATGGATGTGTAGGCATACCAAGAGAAATATGGTCAGAAATGATGATATTTGGGACAAGGTAGGTATGTCCTCCGTGGTGGAGAGATGCAAAAAGTGAGATTGGGATGGTTTGGGCATGTTAAGAGGAGATGCTCGGATGCCCCAATGAGTAGGTGTGAGAAATTAACAATGGTAAGTCTCAAAAGAGCTAGATGTAGGCCGAAGAAGTATTGGGGAGAGGTGATTAGGGACTGCGCGACATGGCGCATCATCAGCTTACAGAGAATATAATCCTTGATATAAGGATGTGGAGGTCGAGAATTATGATAGAATAGTAGTAGGTAGTCGAGTATCTTTCCTTTCATTTAAGTAGCACTAATGTTATCCTCGAATTTTCATATTCCTAGATTTCTATTACTACATGGTTACTTTTATTCTTATTTTTCTATTATCTTGTTGGTGTTACTTTTTTTTTTTGACTTTTTTTACTACTGCGTGTCTTTCTATATTCCGTTATGATTGATTATGCATGCTTGCTTTGAGCTGAGGGTCTGTCTATCAGAAATAACATCTCCACCTGTACAAGGTAGGCGTAAAGTTGCGTACACACTACCTTCCCCAGACCCTTGTGGGATTACATTGTGTATGTTGCTGTTGTTGTAAGGACTAAAGCGCATTGATCAAAACTTGAAGGGTAGTTTTTGATATAATGGTTAGTTAACTTCCCAATTTGATGAAAAATGAAAAATAATAGAGCCTTTATAGAGACCGATCATCTCTCTAAGTGGAAATTCACGTTATTCAAACATAAGCATAAATGAGAAACAACGAAAGGACGAGACACCATTTTCTTGAAGTTTTGACAGATCAAGAAAGATCATGAATTCAGGTTTATCTTCTTGAATAATGAATTTACTTAAGTATAAATATCTTGTGAAAGTCATATAATTGATTATGATGCGAAGTCTAGAGCGCAAAATTCTTACATCATAATTGCAAAGGAACTCTGAGTTTTATTCCAACTGGTAGCTCAGCATATCAAGTTGGGTTTTCATTTACTTCTATGTGTTAGTAAAATAATATTTTTGTATAAGACCAAATAAAGGAAGAGAAAGTAATTTCTTTTGCCACTGCGTAATATCTAATAGTAATTTCAAGAAGCCAGAAAACTAATTAGCTTTTCACCATCTGCCATTTTTCATCTTATACCTTTTCCGGTAATGAAAAAAGAACAATTAGAGATTATACATCCCAAAAGTCATCAAAATTGTCATAGCAAAGCACTTCTCAAGTTTACTTGTTCTACAAAAACAAAAATGTGTAAACCTAATCCCTCGAACCACAAAATCTACGCTTTAGAGTCGATAGATTCAGAATGAGCGTGATTTGCATGTGAATACATTGTAAAAATTCTCACATAATTCGAGCGTAAGGCAATCAATTCAGTTGAAGTCACAAAAACCGCTCCAGATCCGACTCTACTTAAAATTTCAATTATCTATTAAGCGAAGGAAAAGGTGTTGGTGCAAAATTGGTCCTCTTGACAAATCTTCCTTTCATTCGAGGCCTCTTCTCAGCATTCAATTTTCTGACTTCGTACCTTATTTTCTTGGAGAACAACCTCGTCCGCCGCTTCTCCTTGTACCTTAATACTCTTGCTTCTCTTCCTTCATCCACTGTTGGTCCATGTCCTGTCATTGTTCCCATGTCTCCATATAGATGATTTTTTCCACAATTTCCCTGCCAATATAGGTCAATTTATAAGCAATTAGCTCATGAAAATGGGGATAGTCCTGCAAATAGGAAGGAAATTTCTTCATTTCGAATTCCAAGAATCAAACAAATATTTTTTTGACTGTAATTCTTTCATGTCTTTTAAATATTTTAAATTATTAATTATTGTGACTTATAGTACTTTTTAGTAGTTTTCAAATATGTAAACTTCATCTCAAAAATTATAAAGATTCTATGTCCAAATTTAAAGTCAAAACTAAGAGGCTCAAATCTCGATAAGCAAAAAGTATACATAAATTTCGATCGAAGGAATAGTAAATAACCAATTAGTCGTACTTCTTTTCACATGCATTAACAAAGAAGAAACTATGCAAGTTGTTATAATAAAAGATCTAAATTATCTACACCGGTAATTGTATAAAAATTCTTTGTTGTAACTTGTCAATTATCATCCTTTCCAGGTAATAAGCATTAAACCGTTTTTCAAAATATCAAGGAGCGTTGAAAGAATGAAATTGTCTAGAATATTTCTACTTCTAATAGCTAAGTGTATAGAAATTAAACTAATGTTCAATCTATGTCAACTTTAACAATTGCAACATAAAATTTTAAATTGAGAGAATTAAAGAAGTATACCATGCATAGAGGCCAGCAGTCGTTGAAATCTACTTCAGGCCTCTCACCAGTAGTCCAAGGAGACCTTTGGTCAGCCCAAGCATTTAAAACACCGCCATAATCAAGATTTAGCAAAATCTTATTATTTTTTGTATCACCTTTGTCATCTTCTTCTAAGGTAATAATTGGTGAATCACAGTCGAGTTTGAGATCAAACGTATCTGAATAATCAACTTGATTATAACTACTACGATCGATTACAACTTCCATTTCTCCTTCATTTTCAACCTTAATTTTCTCATCAACCAAAGAACAACCCATGGAATCATCATGTTTCTCCAAAAACCCTAACCCTAATTCCATGTAATTAAATGACTCATCATCATCAAGTCTTCTCCCAAGTAAACTTTCAACATCAGCTGCAAATTCTGCTAGCTCCATTTCAGATGGAATATTAAGCATCCCATTAAACTTACTCATATGATCATCATTAAAATCATTTTTCATCTGATCTTTAGAATATTCGTTCCCTATAGCATCATCGGCTACAAAGGGGTCGAGAATAGGGACACGATAAAGGAGTTGCTCTTCGTTATCATCTTGTGAATTCTCATCACTTAATATCTCTGGGACGACGAGTTGAATAGGGTTTTTAACTTTTCTTGAATTCTTACCATTCCTTGGTGTTCGAGCTTTTCGAGTAAATCCACGGTGCCAAGATGGCACTGAAACTGAGTTGGAAAATTCATCTGATGAATTAAGAGATGATGTTTGAAGACGAACCCTTTCGTGCCTACGGGCCAAAGGATTGGCTGAATGAACAGAAGAATCACAAGATTGACACAAGAAAGCATCGTCTGCTGCACAATACCAACGTGCCCTTTTCCTTATACAACTGTCACAAGCTCTCGCCGTCTTTGCACCTACGACGTTCGCTATTTTTTTCTCTGAACTCGTCATTCATACATATATTGTTTCAGAATTCAGATTATATTCTTTGAAATTTTGAGATATTTGAAGTATAGGAATTAAACAGTAGGTGAAGATGAGAGTTAGTGAAATATGTCGAGTTTGGTCTCTATGTATAGAAGGGAATTGAAGAGAATTCAAGAAAGATACAGTCGAAAGTGAAATTACTTGAAGAAATGTGGGAGCGTAGTGACCCACGAAATGCACTTTTTACAGTGTTTAAACTTTTTTTTTAATTGCATTTAACTATACACACGTTACGTTGTTAGGATGAAGAAATTTTGCACAGTAATTTAATTATTCCACTTATTTTGGTGATCTAATAGTATAAGGAAAATCAAGGACCGAACTAGAGTATAGTTTAGCTTAGTCCAAACTTTATATTTATCTTAAAAAATCTATTGAATATGTACAAATTTTTATTTTAGAATTCAGTAACTTAGACAGACTGTCTCAAAAGAAAATTTACATTATCCATGTATGGAAATTACGTCCTAAATTCTTTTTCTTTTCTCAATTTTTTGGACACACTTTTAAGAGTTTTTGGAAGTTTTCCACAAGGAATGGCACTGCACTTTTGGGACCAGGCATAGCGGCCTTATCTATTTTTCAATTGGCTAGGTTTGAAAAGTTCATCCTAGTTTCTTGTTGCTGATTGGCTGCAACTCTTATCAAATGGATTTCAGATAGGACCCTTGACTACTGAGCATGATAATTAGTGTCCAGTTGATGGGATTTCTATAAAAGTGTCGCTTTCTAAATTTGAAGGAGACACTTTTGTAAGATTGTTTCCTTTCAATTATACTCCTGTCTAAGAGTACAAAAATTCTTTGTTGCGGTCCCCTTCCACTACCTTTCAGTCTTTCACAATTCATCCAGTTTGATCTCAAAAAGGAAAACCAAATTACGATTAAAATATAATTTTTGAATATGGCATGTTAAGGGTTTGCCGTTCGTAACTCGTAAAATACATAAATGACTTCTTCATTGAATCAACTATTCTTGCAAGTCTTAAAAATAAGGATAAGTTAGCTTAATTAGCTGAGATTACACACATATATATATGTACTCAAGTATACATAACAATCTACCAAGTAACTCTTAATCATCCATAATACAAGCTAGTAACTAATAAGATGGCTAGGCACTGTCTTCTAGTAAGATCAAATTCTTTATGTATCATTAGCATGGAATTATATAAAAGAGTTTGGTCGGATGAATATGATCTACTCATACTTAACTAGAGATTTCGGGTTCAAATCGTAAAAATTTATAACGGAGAAACTTCTGCATAGAATGTGTTTACTTGTCCTTTTAACAGGTCCTACATAACGTAAATTCGAATTAGCAGAGACAATACATTTCAAATACCGAATAGTTAAACACTCCAAGCATAGAAAAGAACGAGGGAAAAAAAAGATTGGAATAGGATCAGTATGACGTGGAAGCCTCACTCCCATACTGATAAATCTAACTACTTGTAGAAGAAAATCCTGGCACTGATATTCGAAGAATTATTTCAAACAAGTATGTCAAGGAATATGGACTTGAAAAAGACTCCTTTGTTTCTCTCCCCCTCTCTTTGTCATATGCACAACTCCTTCAATGCTTATGTCTCAAGTTGCTTATCAAAGTAAGAAAATTTGAACAAATTTGGAAACCATTTTCTATGATTAAAGTCTATATGCTTGTTTAAATTTGACAACTTTTCTTGATTATGGATTTTTTCCATTGACAATTGCATAACATTGAAGGCTAAATTTGATGGGAAAATAAAACGTAGCTTCAACAACTTTATCCTTTGCGGGAAACGGTGATGTCAATTCAAAGTTCTTATTTTGATAAAATAGAATTCATGAAATTAATGAATAATAGTATATAATTAATTATTAGACTTGTGACAAGCAATTATAATGAGTTATGAAAATTGATTTTGTAACCGTTACGCCATAGTTTGAGAAACAAGTCGTTGAAATCTCACTTTTTTTTTTTTGGGCAAGACCAAAGCTGCAGAATTCTATCAATGGAAAGTTAAACGTAATTACTCTAAGTAACATGATAACTAAAACACCAATATTTGAGATATCAAAGTGCTTTCTCTTTTCTAGTAACCCCAGTCCACCCCCTCTCCCCCCAACCCCCCCAAAAAAAGAACCCCAAAGAAAAAAGGTTGGATCATTAGCCCAGTTACCCATGATGGAAGATCCTAGAAAAGAGTGGGCCTCCTAGGGCATGTGGTCCCTCATATCGTATGTGACACATAGATTAATGAGAAAATAACCTAACGCATCAAACATTTATATTATATTTATAATAATTTGTAGTTATATTTTCAGCAAATTTACCATCTGTAACTATATTTGAATTTGATATCCATGAAACAAGAGATTAATTGTTTTGAACTAAAATAAGAGAACAATTCTCGTAACTCAATTGGTTGAAGGGCCTGCTTAGTTAGCGGAGGTCTTGAGTTTGACTCTCAACAAGAGATTTTTATTTTTCTGTATTTCGCCTTAGTTGTATTCGTTGCCCGAATGAATACAGCCGATACATGTTGTATCCTTTGTATACACTCATGTATACAGTCGATACAAGTTATATTCTTTGTATACATCCTTGTATCACTACTAGAAATTCGGTAAAAATCGACCAAAAAAACCGACCAACGTTGGTCGGTAATGGCCAAAAATCGACCAAAACGCGACCATTTACGTGTGGACGGTATTTTTGTGGTCGGAAAGGAATACCGACCGAAGTTGGTCGGAAATTACCAACCAACTTTGGTCGGTCAATTAAATTCAAAAAAAAAATATTGCAAAAAAAACCGACCAAAGTTGGTCGGTTTTTTCCGACGAAAGTTGGTCGGTATTTTAATTATGTAAGAAAAAGATTCACCATCTGAAAATCGAACCGGGGTCTGTACTGTGGCAGGATACTATTCTACCACTAGACCATTGGTACATTTTCTTTTAAGATTGTCTTTTATTTGATTTATACTCTTTAATTATATTTTCGCACGAAACTAACCGACCAAAGTTGGTCGGTTTTATTAAAAAGTAAAATTACTGACCAAACTTGGTCGGTTTTTTTAAATGACCCGCCGAAAAAACCGACCAATTTTGGTCGGTTTTTTAATATTAATTTTTATTTATTTTAATTGAAAAACCGACCAAAGTTGGTCGGTTTTATTAAAAAGTAAAATTACTGACCAAACTTGGTCGGTTTTTTTAAATGACCCGCCGAAAAAACCGACCAATTTTGGTCGGTTTTTTAATATTAATTTTTATTTATTTTAATTGAAAAACCGACCAAAGTTGGTCGGTTTTATTAAAAAGTAAAATTACTGACCAAACTTGGTCGGTTTTTTTAAATGACCCGCCGAAAAAACCGACCAATTTTGGTCGGTTTTTTAATATTAATTTTTATTTATTTTAATTGAAAAACCGACCAAAGTTGGTCGGTTTCTTGAAACATAAATTTTGTGGGACTCAAAAATAGTTTTCCGCATTTTTGCGCCAAAGAAAACTGACCAAAGTTGGTCGGTTTCAAAAAAAAAATTAAAAAAAAATATTTTAAAAAACCGACCAACTTTGATCGGTTTTTTGGTCGGTTTTTTGACCGACCAAAGTTGGTCGGTCAATCTTGGTCGGTTTTTGCCGAATTATTAGTAGTGTATTCGCCTTGGTTACAATTGATACGTGTTGTATTTGTTGCGCGAATGAATACAATTACGCGAGCGAGTATTCGTTGTGCGTTTGAATACAAGTGATACAAGCTAGTAACAATTGAACAGTAGCTAAGAATAATAATTATGTCAACTATAGGTACTAGGCTCTAAATTATAGTTCTTCATGAAAATTTCTCTAGATTAATCACGAGATATATAAAAAACTCCTTTAAATTGTCCTCAAAGAGTAGACAGACACCTCAAATGATTCGTTTACCATTTTAACACTTTAAGTGACTATTAAGTATATCTCGTCAACACTTGAGTCCGTCTAAATTGTAATAAAAAAAATAAAAAATATAATCTATACTATATTAAAAGCACGAAGCCTCTTAACGAAATGTCGTTCGCCTTTGTTGGTCTTTAAAAATAGGCTTCACATTAGATAAAAGTGTAGTTTAACTGTTTGTCTAATATTTAGGAAGTAATATTTAATTATTTTTCTAATATTCAAGAACAAATATTTTATTATTTTCCTAATATTTAGGAGTTCTTTTCATTATTTTTCCTAAAATAATAATTAGGAATTTGATTTCAACTATAATTCATTCAAAATGCGTAAGAATGAAACCGTATATATCTTTGCTTAGAGAGTATTATTTAAAACTTTGCTGCACCTTCCGGCTTATCAAACTTAAAATAAAATTACACACTTAATTTCCTCTTCCTTTTTGGAACCAAACCGTACACCTTAGGATTCTTATGTTTGTCGCGTGTACAACAACTTGAGAATATAATTCCCCCGGTCGTTCAATTTTCTCAAAATGTCCTCCAAATGTTTTGCAATTTATAATTTAATAAAAATTAAATATACGAAGTGCAGTTATAATTGTCTAATATAAATACACTTACGAAGAGTAAATCTACATGCTAAAACATCTAACACAAATATTTTTTAAAAAGTAGGTTATTTATTCTCATCTGTCCAAGCTTTGATAGACAGATTTATTTGGTACATATTACTGGTGGGAAATAACAGGAATCCCATAAAATTAATCGAGATGTGCACAAACTGAGCTAGAGACTTAAAAAAAAGTAAAAAAAACAAAATCCTAAAATTCCTATCATAAAAAAAGGAGTAATATTTTGAATTATAGTACTGATAAATCTCATTGATTATTTACTTTTAGCGTGGTAAAATGTACAGTTTGATAAGAAAAATTAAAAATTATGATATTTCAATTGTTTGAATAGTAAGACATTTATAGTTGATGTATTTCATAATAATAATTTTAACTCTATTGCATTGTTTGTACTTACAAACACACGCTAGATACTTGTATGAGATTCTTTAATCTTGTGAATATTAAAAAATTAAAGATTAATAGGGCTTATATTTCTCCGGGTATAAGGTAAAACGCTCCGCCTCTTAGAACACCGAACTAAATGAGATATTTAACGAGAGACAAATATTGTTACAACTAAAGCTATTAATTGTCCTTTTTAAAAGGTGTGCAAATACCTTAAAAAAAGATAATATAGACCAAACCGAGAATTAACTTAAGGCTAACACGTAATATCTGATCTTATTTTCGGTTGGATTTGAATAGTGGTGCAGATTGGGGTTAGCCAAAGGAGAAAAACTGCAAGGGGCAAACTAAACCTCTGGAAGAATCAATTTATCCAAGACAAGAGATATCCAGGAGAACCTGTCATGAAAGAAGTATTGAGCACAGTCAAGAATCCTGTATTTTTGCTTGATATTACATTGTTGACTTCAGTGGCGGAGCCAAAATATTTTCATCAAGAGATGTCAAAATATAAATAATTAGATATATTTAAAAGTCAAGGGGAGTTAACATATAGTGTAATTGTTATTATTCTGTATTGCTGTAATAAACAATTAAACTTTCTGAAAAAACGAAACAGAAAGTTAGTAATACTTGTTTAACGAAATAGATTCTGGAAAACAAGAAAACAGTATAGGAATAAATCGAGCCTACTGAATACACAATGTGTCCTTAAGGAAATTATTCTCCTCAAGTACCCGAGGTGCTGGAATATATCCTCCCAGGATAGAACGATTTAACTCACCAGTGTATAGGTACCAAAACTCTGATGAACTGCGAATCACTCAATGGTCGTAAAACACACTGGAAAATATTGTGCAGAAGAAGAAGAAGAAAAAGCTCAGAAAATTTCGTAAGGAAAGATTCTGGGATTCAAACTCTATTTATAGAGTTGATGGCAATGTTTCTGAAAAGGTTTGCAACCTTTCAGAAACAGCCATGGCTGTTGAAAAGGGGTGTTTGAAATATTGCGAAAAAAATATATTTAAAATAATCCGGGAAAGAAAACGGGCCTGACCGAACCGGGTCGCGGGTCATTCCGGATTGAATTATTCGTTAATTATTTAATTAAATAATTAAATAATTGAAAGAAATTTTATCTAAAAAGATTAATCAATCAATCTTTGACCAAATCCGAAGCCGAAGCCGTAGCCGTAGCCGAGCCGAGCCGAGCGAGCGACGACGGCGATGGCGCGAGGCTTGCCTTTTTCTTAACTCTTTAAGAGCTAGAAGAAGAGCAATTATATATATACCCATCAAAAGCCTTTTCTTCCTCCGATATGGGACAATGTCCCTTTCCCAAGGGAAACTCAAATATTTTATTTTTCCTCCATTTCTCATTCACCCTCTTTAAGCTACACAAACTTAAAATTCCAACAATCCCCCACATGAATGGGGAATGGCTATAAAATAAAGAAATGCACGGACGTGTGTGTGTTTTACATGCAAGAATTAATTGCATCTGGATAAGTAGGTTTCCCTTTGAACTTTTCGTAGTGAACTTATATCGGATATATTCGGTCAATCGGTAGATTTGATATCTTTGAACCGTCGAGCTTTGTTGTATACCTAGACAACATAAGTCACATAATCAATCCTTAACCATCTATGGTTCTCACGGTTGTGTTCGTTTCAGCCATGAACACCGCCTGGTTTCATGAGTGCTTAGAGAATGGGCCTTTACTTTCATTCCCCTTGAAGTGGCTTACACTTCACACTCACATAGGTGATTTCTAAACGTGTAATCCTATAGACACGCTATCTGGTCATATCCTGCTAGACTTAGCAAATCATTAAAAAACCTTTAAGCTTTGTTGACTCATCAAAAAGCCTTAATGCTTTACCTCGATTTCTGAACATTGTCTT
>AWOL01S0070713.1:22154-32540 GCA_000715115.1 Nicotiana otophora | reverse complement strand
CTTCCGTTTCTATTCTCAGTTTTACTTTCCACTGAGCTCTCCCTGTCTATCTCCAATTCTGTTCTCTGCCTCTGTTTCTCTTAGTTGTGTTGTGAACTGCTGCCCTGGTAGGATTGTTGTCTTTTGCTGTCGTCATTTCTTTATATGCTTTATTCCCAATAAACTTTTTCTTTTTAAAATAACTTGAACTGTTTTATTTAGGTGGCAGACAAGCTCCAATGGCGCTGTTAAACAATGATTTTCATGCTTTCTCCTTTTTTTTTTCCCTTTATACGAGTTTTGTCCTTTTTCCCTTGTTGATATTTATCTCATCATTTGTAATTCCTTCCTCGGAGCTGAGAAAATTGGAAGCAAGAACAATGATAGGGATCTTTTATTGACCAATTAAATCTTGCGTCTTCTAGTTGATTGTTTTTCTCTACTTATCTCAGAGAGGAACTTATATCATGTGAATTTTCGATACTTGGACATCTTGCAAAATTTTCTTTCACTATAAAGGGTGTGACAGGAGCCAGTTCACGTGTTAACTGTAATCTGATCAGGTGCTATTTTCTACTGTTTGTGAAGGTTTTCTGTCTCAGCTAATGAGTCTGGTCAAGACTGGGCAAAACACGCAGGAAATAGCAAGAAATATGGGTCATCTCTTGAGATCGATGATTGAGCTTCCAGTATCCAGAGTTGGTTTTCCAAAGAACTCAGCTAGTCGACTCATTTGCTCTTCAACTCAAGGAGTGCGAATCAAACAGGATCGTCCTGGAGAGCATGATCCTCGTACCTCGGATGAGAAGGAGAATGTTGATAACAAAATTGAAGGGAGTACTGAAGTTGAGGGCGAGAATGACGAAGGGGGCAGTGATAACATTAATAAAAAGACTGGTGAGATTGGAGGTCCTAAAGGTCCTGAGCCCACCCGCTATGGCGACTGGGAGCGTGGTGGCCGCTGCTCGGATTTCTAATTTCGTTTCAGCTTTTGATTCAACTTCCATCTTATAGGTACTTACCTGTTGGATATGTGGGAGACGAATAAATAATAATGTGGGTGACAATCAAAATAGTCATGTTATTTTCGAAGTTCTCTTTTTCTGATAATAGGGTTCGGTGATTAGACTGTTATTAGGAAGTTGTCTTTATGATTATGGGAATGCCTGGCTGGTGCCGCAATATTGCAGTGTATCAATTAACGATAGCAGCTTTTAGAGGATTGTATGATTTGGAGTTTTCTGATATTTGGGACATATTTATGCCTCTTCTTTTAAGCTAGCTACACTCGTTTTCCAACATATAGGGATCCCTTTTGAGGCGGTCAGAAGTTTAAGTGATAAGATGATTTAATGTTCTTTTCATTCAAGTAAAGGAGTTGATAACTCTCTTGCACTTAAATTAATTGTCTATTGCGTTTGATGGTGACTTCAATCATTTTTTCTGTAATGAAACATTCAATTTTCCCGAGGTGTCATTTTTTATTTTCTAAGTCGGTACCTAGGGGGTACATGGTTTTGTTAAATGAATTACAAAGGCATTGACTAACCCATTTTTATAAAATCAAGACTCAAGAGTCAATACAATGTTATCTACTTCTAATTCGGACTTGGTAAAATGGTGATCATTTTCTTGATATAAATGATTTTTCTCCTGCCCCTTCCCCACCACCCAATTTACAATCTTAAGAAAGGAGAATTTGATTGTAACAACCCAAAATTCACTATAGGTCGTGATGACGCTTAACGCTGCCGTCACACAAGCCAACAAAAATTTACTAATTCAGTTACCCATCTTTATTACCTTTGCAATCAATATTTCCATTAACTAATTGGCATAAAATAGAATTTACAGAGTGAAACAATGATGGTTATATGAATAACTGTACCAAACATCTAGTAGGAACCTAATAATATGCTAGAATTACATGTAATTGGATATGTTTTACCCCTGCTTTGGTGTGTTTTTAGGTGTTTTGAATGTTGAAGGATGACCAATCGAGCTTAATTGTTGAAGTTTGTTATGTAGGAAGCCAAGAGTGAAGAATAAAGGTGATTTGAGAAAAAATGAAGCTAAAAGACAATTTTTGAAGAAAAGGAAAATCGGACTAGGCAGTGAAGTAACTTTGTAAAGCACAGGGAAAGCACAGAAAAATCTGGAAAACACAACCAGGCCCTGTGCGAAGCACAGCTATAGCACAAGGGAAAATTTGCCTGCGTTTTATCTTGAGGGGCAACTTAGTCAATTGGCTTAGGGACGTGATATAAAAGTTTTCAACCCTAATTGCAGTCACATACTTGACCTGAGAAGGCAAGAAACACCATTGTTGAAGCAAATTTGAGCCCGAAAGATCCTCAAGTTCATTCAAGAAGATGAATCGAAGAGTTTCTCTCTACTTTTCTATTTTTATTTCTATGAATATTGGTTTGACAATGGTTTATGTATTTTTGAGTAGTGTTATGAGTAGCTAAACTCTTTAATCTAAGGATAATTTTCTACTGCGTTTAATATAGATTTGCCTTTGATTTTTCTCTGCTTGTTCAACTATATTTTTATTGTTGTTAATTGAAGAGCTCTCAATTAACTGTGCCTATTTAGTGTGTATATTACTCGAGAGAGAGTACATATTTAGATAGTTGTTGAACAACACCACTCCTAACGTAGTTGAAAGATCGATACAGAGGGTTTAAAGGCGAGATTAGAGATAACGAAGCCTTGGTGTGATCGTCGTGAGCGGTAAATTAGTGCCAGCTAGCGTAGTTCAAGAGAATACGTCTAGTAAATTGTATTAGTCTCTCTCGAGAGAGCTACAACACTTAAAGTACTCACGATCGGTAGAGAATATTTAGGCGAATTTATAGGAAACGTAGCAGGGAAGATTCCGACAATAGGGGAAATCATAACCTTAGACTTTTCCAAATCTTGTCTGCAATATTTACTTTGTTAGTTATAAATTACTTCATTTTTAATTACTTTGATCTTAGTTAGTAAACTCTCAAATTGTTATATAATATTTCTGAAGGTTGATTACTTGAATTCATGCAAGACTATTAGTTGTAATTAGCACGTTATTTCCCTGTGAGATTCGATTCCGGACTTGTAAACCAGATTATATTTGCAACGACTGCTAGACCTCTTAGGAGGCATAGTTGGGCGTGATCAAATTTTGGCGTCGTTGCCGGGGAAAGCAACAGTGTTACTAATTACAGCTATAAGAATTGTTAAGATTCTTAGTTTAGTCAATTTTCTCCATTTTTATTCATTACATTGAAATTCTAACGTTTGTAGTATTTTGTGTTATAGGTGTATGCCTAGAAACTCTTCAGGAACTGGTGAATTGTTTGAAGCATTACCAGATCCTGAAAAACTTTCAAGGCACTAAATCGTGCAAACAAGAAACACAAACAACAACATCACCCAAGAGAACAAATTGAACCGGACAAGGGTGACGCTTTGGATAATCAAAACAATAGAAACAATGTGAATGACCCGAACAATTAGGGTGTGGCACCTCTTGTGCCAGAAGCAGCTTTGTATGATTGGGCACAACCCATCGCTGAAAATTTGGCAACTGCAATTGCAGTCCCTCAGATACAAGCGAAGTCATTTCAAATCACAAACAACATGCTACAATCTGCAAAGACAACCAAATGTGACACCAGAAGCAATAAGACTACTGTTGTTTCCCTTCTCAGTGACAGGAGAAGCCCAAATTGGGCTTAATTTGCTGCCCATAAATTCCATCACCACTTGGGAGGAATTAGTCAAGCAGTTTTTAAATAAGTTCTACCCACCCAATAAGACTGCCAAGCAAATTGATGAGATATTAAGCTTCAGGCAGAAACCAGCTGAAACATTACAAGAAACGTGGGAGAGGTTTAAAGATATGTTGGTTAAGTTTTCGCATCATGTCATTCCAGATCAGATGTTGGGACAACGGTTTTACATGAGATTGGCAGATAGCTTGAAGGCCAATGTTGATGCTTCAGCAGATGGAGCATTTTTGAGCAAGTCATTTAGAGAGTGTAAGGTCCTTCTAGATAAAATGGCTCAAATCTCAGGATGGATGACAAAAGACTCCACAATCACCCCTATAGTTCACTCAGTAGCATTGGACCCGAAAAATTCCATAGCCGAAAATATGGCCACTCTGATGACGCAAATGAGTATCCTCACCAAGAAGATTGATGAAACAGGCCAGAAGCAGGTACACATAGTTGACACGACTAATGGGGATTATGTACACCATTCATTAACCAACCATAGGTGTGTTCGTGGAGTGGTGAAAGTGATAACCAGAACTATCAAGAGAACATGAACTATGTGGGCAGCTATGGAGTCCAGAGGCAAGGTGGTCAGAATTGGGGGCAGCAAAATCAGCAGTATACACAAACACAACAACAGTACAATAACACTAACAATTATGGAGCTATGCGACCACAGGGTCAAGTAGTACCTTACTAAAGGCAATAAGGATACAACCAGCAAAATCAACAGCTAACTTATCAGCAACCTCAACAACAACAGATAGTGAGGCAGGATGATGGGTTATCTGAAATTAAAGAAATGTTGCAACAACTCACTGGGGACAGCGGGAAAATGGAAGAAAAGGTCCACCAAATGCAAGAAAAGGTAATGTCACACGACTCGGCTATCAAGGGAATTGAGATTCAACTAGGGAAATTATCCATGGACTTTAACAATCATCCTCAAGGGACGTTACCTGCGGACACATATGTCAATCCAAAGAGCAGGGCCCGAAGCCTCTTATGGCGGTGAGCTTGAGAAATGGTAGAGATCTTGATTTAGAGAAAGAAATTGATCGTGAGAGCCGGTTAACTGAAACACTTGTGTTAGTGCCAATTGAGTTAGATGAGTCAACTGGGCTAACAAAAGTAAGAGTGCAACCAGCCCAAAAGGAAATAAACAAGGAAAAAGAGGTTACGGAGGAGACTGAGAAAGTGCAAGAAAAGGTTTTAGAAAAAGTGCCTGAGCAGGATCTTACTCAAGCTACAGTAAAGAAGTGACCTCCAGCACCCTTCCCGCAGAGGTTGGCCAAATATCAGAAAGATGAGCAATATAAAAAGTTCATGGAAATGCTAAAGCAAATTCAGGTAAATATTCCTCTAATCGATGCTTTGAGGGAGATGCCCGGTTATGCAAAAATGATGAAAGCCTTGATGTCTCGTAAGTTCGACTTCCAAGACTTAGCAACTGTCACATTGACACAGACTTGTAGTGTTGTTGTGTCAAGACCTATAGCTGAGAAGTTATTCGACCCTGGAAGCTTCACAATTCCATGCACCATAGGTAGCTATGTATTTGCCAAATCATTGTGTGATTTGGGAGCAAGTATAAATCTGATGCCATTGTCTATCTATAAAAAGTTAGGCATTGGAAGAGCAAAGCCCGCATCCATGCTACTGCAACTAGCTGACCGAACGGTGAAAAGGCTATTAGGTATACTTGATGATGTACTTGTGCAAGTTGGAAAATTTGTGTTTCCAGCAGATTTTGTCATTCTGGACTACAAGGTTGATGAGGAGATTCCCATAATTTTGGGAAGGCCGTTCTTGGCCACAGGGAGAGCTCCGATTGATTGTGAAATGGGGGAGCTGAAGATGAGGCTGAATAATGAAGAAATAACATTTAATGTGCAAAAGTCTATGCGGCGACTCAGTGAGTTTGTAAATTGCTCTTTGTTAGACACGATGGATGTAATCATGGAGGAAGATGACGAGGCACTTAATGCAAAAGACCCTCTAACAGCCTGCCTTATGAACTTAAAAGAAGTAAATGGTGAGGACTTGGCAGAATGGGTGTTGGCTCTTCAAGGGCAAGGGTACTGGAAAAGAGAGCTCGAATTCGAGCCTTTACACTCTGAAGAATGAAAGAACCCTCCAGCCAAGCCATCGATCGAAGCACCACCATAATTGGAGATGAAACCGCTACCATCTCACCTCAGGTATGCTTTCTTGGGACCTAATTCGACTTTACCTGTTATTATCTCATCTGGTTTGTTAGATGTGCAGGTAGAACAACCTTTGCAGGTGTTGAAAGAGTGCAAGAATGCAATTGGTTAGACCATTACTGACATTAAGGGAATTAGTCCGG
Organism: Nicotiana otophora; assembly: GCA_000715115.1. Classification (NCBI taxonomy): domain Eukaryota; kingdom Viridiplantae; phylum Streptophyta; class Magnoliopsida; order Solanales; family Solanaceae; genus Nicotiana; species Nicotiana otophora. The sequence goes on along the minus strand of AWOL01S0070713.1, from coordinate 26,447 downwards.
CCTTATGTATGCATAAAATTCTACTGGAAGATGGGCATAAGCCTTCCAAAGAATGCCAAAGAAGGTTGAACCCTAACATGAAGGAAATTGTAAAGAAGGAAGTGATTAAGTGGTTAGATGTGGGAATTATTTTTCCTATCTCAGATAGCAACTAGGTTAGCCCAGTTCAGTGTGTGCCAAAGAAAGGTGGGATGATTGTTGTGAAAAATGAGAATAATGAATTAATCTCCACAACAATTGTCACCGGATGGCAAATTTGCATGGACTACAGAAGATTGAACAAGGCCACCTGAAAAGATCATTTCCCATTGTCGTTCATTGATCAGATGCTAGATATATTGGCAGGGAGGTCCCAATTTTGCTTCTTGGATGGATACTCGGGGTATAATCAGATATCAATTGTCCGGGAAGATAGAGATAAAATGTCATTCACCTGTCCATATGGCATTTACGCTTTTCGGAGAATGCCGTTTGGCCTATGCAATGCACCCGCCACATTCCAAAGGTGCATGATAGCCATCTTCACAGATATGGTAGAGGAAATAATGGAGGTTTTCATGGATGATTTCTCAGTGGTGGGAAACTCTTTTGATGATTGCCTTAGAAATCTAAAAAAGTACTACAGAGATGTATGGATACTAATCTGGTGCTAAATTGAGAAAAATGCCATTTTATGGTACAAGAAGGTATAGTCTTAGGATACCTGGTGTCAAGTAAGGGCATTTAGGTGGACCGTGCCAAGATTGATGTAATAGAGAAGCTTCCACCACCCACTTCCGTCAAGGCAATAAGAAGTTTCCTTGGTCATGCCGGTTTTTACAGGCGGTTCATAAAAGTTGTTTCCAAGATTGCTAACCCTTTGTGTAAATTGCTTGAAATAAAATCACCCTTTTGTGTTTTCGGATGACTGCAGGGTAGCTTTCGAAGGATTGAAGAAAAGGCTAGTGTCTGCACCTATCATAGTTGCACCCGACTGGGAGCAACCATTTGAGCTGATATGTGATGCAAGTGATCATGCCGTGGGAGCAGTACTTGGACAGAGAAAAGATAAAATCATGCATCCAATCTACTATGCAAGTAGAACATTGAACGGAGCTCAACTGAATTACATAGTGACAGAAAAGGAGATGCTAGCAGTGGTGTTCGCATTTGATAAATTTTGGTCCTACTTGATAGGCTTGAAGATAATTGTTTATATTGACCATGCTTCTCTCAGGTACCTAATTGATAAAAAGGAAGAAAAGTCGTGCCTCGTTCGATGGGTTCTACTGCTGCAAGAGTTCGACTTGGAAATTTGTGACCGAAAAGGAACGAAAAACCAAGTTGCCGATCACTTGTCTAGGTTTGAAGGAGCTGAAATGAAGGTTGAGGTGGAAGAGATCATGGAGACTTTCCAAGACGAACATTTATGGGCCACGAGCCTTGAGGTAGCACTATGGTATTCAGATATTGCAAACTACCTAACAAGCGGTATTGTTCCATATGACTTATCTTCTGTATAGAAGAAAAAGTTCTTTCGTGATTGTCGCATGTATTTCTGGGATGAACCATATTTGTTTCGGATTTGTATTGATAACATGATTCGGAGATGTATTCCCGAGATAGACCAAGCTTATGTTTTCCAGGCATGCCATGCTATTCCTTATGGAGGTCATTTTGGAGGAGTAAGGACAACTGCTAAAGTTTTGGAGTCGGGCTTCTATTGGCCAACATTGTTTAAAGATGCACATTTTTGGGTAAAGAGCTGTGATGAATGTCAAAGGATGGGGAATATTTTCCGTCGACATGAGATGCCCATGAATCCAATACAAGAAGTGGGAGTATTTGATGTATGGGGAATCGACTTTATGGGACCATTTGTTAGCTCATACAACAACAAGTATATACTCATAGCAGTGGACTATGTCTCGAAATGGGTAGAAGGTGTAGTACTCCCAACAAATGATGCAAAGGGAGTTATTGGTTTTCTAAGAAAAAATATCTTCACCTAATTTGGAACTCTAAGAGCTATAATCAGTGATGGTGGAACTCATTTCTGCAATAAAGATTTTGCAAGGCTACTAGAAAAGTATGGAGTTCGCCATAAGGTTTCCACGCCTTACCACCCGCAAACGAGCGGCAAGTGGAAGTGTCCAACAGGGAAATCAAAAGTGTCCTGACCAAGACAGTGAATGCGACTTGGACTGATAGGGCAAGGAAGTTGGATGATGAATTATGGTCTTACCGCACAATATTTAAAACTCCAATCGATATGTCACCATACAAATAGGTGTTCGGAAAGGCGTGTCACTTACCTATGGAGCTAGAGCATAGAGCTTTTTGGGCATTAAGGCAATTGAATCTTGACATGGAGGCCGCTGGTACGAGTAGAGCCACAGAGCTTCATGAACTTGATGAGTTTTGAGACCATGCTTTTGAAAGCACCAGGTTGTACAAGGAAAGGATAAAGATCATTCACGATAAGCACATTCTAGATAGGAACTTCAAACCCGGAGATATGGTGTTGTTATACAACTCGAGATTGAGATTATTTCTGGGTAAACTAAAATCTAGATGGTCGGGACCATTTAGAGTTGTGCAAGTGTTCCCAAGTGGAGCTGTAGAAATTGAGTCAGAAGGTGGAACTAACAGGTTTAAAGTGAATGGGCAAAAGTTGTAACACTACCTTGGAATGATTGAAGAAAAAGGAGAGAAAAATGTGATGTACTTGAAAGAGCCCCAATATATGAGCGAAACGGGATCCTGAAAGCCCGCGTCGTGCCACGACATTAAATAAGGCGATGTGTGGGAGGCAACCCACGACTTTAAGTCATTATTAGTATTTTGTTTTTATTTNTTCCTTATGGAGGTCATTTTGGAGGAGTAAGGACAACTGCTAAAGTTTTGGAGTCGGGCTTCTATTGGCCAACATTGTTTAAAGATGCACATTTTTGGGTAAAGAGCTGTGATGAATGTCAAAGGATGGGGAATATTTTCCGTCGACATGAGATGACCATGAATCCAATACAAGAAGTGGGAGTATTTGATGTATGGAGAATCGACTTTATGGGACCATTTGTTAGCTCATACAACAACAAGTATATACTCGTAGCAGTGGACTATGTCTCGAAATGGGTAGAAGCTGTAGCACTCCCAACAAATGATGCAAAGGGAGTTATTGGTTTTCTAAGAAAAAATATCTTCACTCAATTTGGAACTCTAAGAGCTATAATCAGTGATGGTGGAACTCATTTCTGCAATAAAGCTTTTGCAAGGCTACTAGAAAAGTATGGAGTTCGCCATGCCTTACCACCCGCAAACGAGCGGGCAAGTGGAAGTGTCCAACAGGGAAATCAAAAGTGTCCTGACCAAGACAGCGAATGCGACTTGGACTGATTGGGCAAGGTAGTTGGATGATGAATTATGGTCTTACCGCACAATATTTAAAACTCTAATTGGTATGTCACCATACAAATTGGTATTCAAAAAGGCGTGTCACTTACCTGTGGAGCTAGAGCATAGAGCTTTTTGGGTATTAAGGCAATTAAATCTTGACATGGAGGCCGCTGGCGAGTAGAGCCACAGAGCTTCATGAACTTGATGAGTTTCGTTACCATGCTTTTGAAAGCACCAGGTTGTACAAGGAAAGGATGAAGATCATTCACAATAAGCACATTCTAGATAGGAACTTCAAACCCGGAGATATGGTGTTGTTATACAACTCGAGATTGAGATTATTTCCGGGTAAACTGAAATCTAGATGGTCGGGACCATTTAGAGTTGTGCAAGTGTTCCCAAGTGGAGCTGTAGAAATTGAGTCCGAAGGTGGAACTAACAGGTTTAAAGTGAATGGGCAAAAGTTGTAACACTACCTTGGAATGATTGAAGCAAAAGGAGAGAAAAATGTGATGTACTTGAAAGAGCCCCAATATGTGAGCGAAACGGGATCCTGAAAGCTCGCGTCGTGCCACGACATTAAATAAGGCGATGCGTGGGAGGCAACCCACGACTTTAAGTCATTATTAGTATTTTTTTTAATTTTTTTATTTTTGTTAAGGTAAATTAATTTTAGTTGGTTAGTTTGTTTGTTTTGTAGGATTAGTACACAACTGCGAAGTCCGTGGAGCAAATAAGGTCACCCAAGAAAGGGTTAGCTCGAAAGCTTCGCGAAATGTAGTAACTGTTTAAAAAAAAATCTGCGTAACAGTGTGCTAAGAGAGTATAGCACAGGGATAGCACAACAAAGCAAAATATTTTTTCCCTTAACAGTGTGCTAAGAGAGTATAGCACAGGGATAGCACAACAAGGCAATTT
>AWOL01S0070713.1:0-12294 GCA_000715115.1 Nicotiana otophora | reverse complement strand
TTTTTTGCTGCTTTCAGTCTCCAGCCCATAGGCTTGGCATGTATATATAGGTGTGTAGGCATGTATGTCTTCAGTCGCGGCCTCGTCGTCCAGCTAGTATTTTATTATTTTAGCTTGTCTACCTATGTTTATATGGCTTATTGTTATTCATGTCATAACCTTACGGTCCATGCTTAGTATTTCAGATGTTGTGCTGCCTGATCTATTGGGCCCCCAGTCTAGTTAGCTAGTATGTTGAGTGGCTAACTCGATCGAATACAGTATCGAGTGCCAGTCGTGCCTCCCCTAGTTTGGGGCGTGACAACTTATCCCAAGTTGTGTGGTGAAATTCCTCTCAAACGTCGCCCAAACAGAGCTCGAAAATTCGAAAAATTGGTGAAAATATTGAACCCTTGAACTTAAAGGGTTCTGCCCAGTCACGATTTCCGCTTTTGCGACCCAGAAGGTCGCTCCTACGGCAACCGCTTCTGCGGTTCCAAGTCTCGCACCTGCGAGAACCCAAGTCCAGGTTGCCCACCGCTTCTACGGCCCGTATGCGCATTTGCGCCCTCGCTTCCGCGCTAACAACTCCGCAGGTGCGGTCCCGCTTCTTCGGCGAGATGACCGCATCTACGGTCCCAGTGCTACCCATGGAAACTCGCTCCTACGCTTGCCTGGCAGCTTTTGCGGCATCGCACCTGCAGCCCTTTTTCCGCAGGTGCGATTGCACCAGCAACCAGAAAAATCCCAGTACTTCCTTAGTTCAAACATCGATCCGTTAACCCTCTGGAATCCACCCGAGGTCCTCGGGACCTTAACCCAATATACAACCAGTTCCTAAAATATCATACGAACTTAGTTGAACCTTTAAATCACATCAAACAATGCTAAAAACATGAATCACCCTCCAATTCAAACTTAATGAATTTTGAAACTTCAAACTTCTACAATCGATGTCGAAACCTATCAAATAACGTTCGATTGACCTCAAATTTTGCACACAAGACATAATTTACATTACGGACCTACTCCAACTTCCGGAATCGGAATCCGCCCCCGATATCAAAAAGTCCACTCCCGGTCAAATTTCTCAAAATCATCCAAATTTCTAACTTTCGACAATTGACGCCGAAATGACCTACGGACCTCCAAATCAATGCCCGGATACGCACTTAAGACCAAAATCACCATACGGAACTGTTCCCTGTCTCGGAATCCCAAACGGACATTAATAACATCAAAGTGTACTTCAACCCAAACTTAGGAAACTATTAATCCTTCAAAATGCCAAGCTTCAGTAATAAGCGCCGAAATACTCCCGGGCTACCCGACACTCGACCCGCACATACACCCAAGTCCGAATTCATCATATGAACCTATTGGAATCTTCAAATCCTGATTTCGAAGAAAGTCCAATCTTAGTCAATTCTTCCAACTTAAATCTTCCGAGATGAGAATATTGTTTTCCAAATCAACTCCGAACTTCCCGAAATTAAATTTCGATCACACGTGCAAGTCACAATACATGAAGTGAGGCTTCTCAAGGTCTCAAATCGCTGAACGTCGCGCTAGAGCTCAAAACAACCGGCCGGGTCTTTACATTCTCTCCCACTTAAACATATGTTCATCCTCGAACATGTTAAGAACTGCTCCGGAGTTATCCAAAATCGTTGTTTAACACCTCGTGCACCTACCCGTACTACCATAACCCAGTTGAGAACATTAGCTCGTTCCAGACCGAGGATCCTTCCTGCTACCTTAGCTAACAAACTTTAGAACGAAATTCCAACATCCAGGATTCTCCACGATACCACATTCTAACACACGTACACCGTATCAATAACCAAACACTGAACCCAACGTGACCATGCTCCTCCGCTGAAATCATACCATGTACCACATAACTCATTTGCTCAAGGCAATCTCCCCCCAAGCATAACAACTGAAATTTCCACTGACCTGAAGCCCGTAATATACCTCATAACATATATATGCCCTGTTTCAGCTCTCGCACTACTGCCACGGCGGAGGAGATCTGTAGAAACTCATAATCACCTGTCGAATCAACAATTAATGGAGCCTCTCCTCCTGTTAAGGACCATTAACTCATTCTGAACTGAATAACGGCATTTGCTCTTTAATATACCTTATATAAATCTGATTGTACTGATTTTAGGTCCAATAATCTCGTCTCACCCAGTATAAGATACACATGATATAATCAACCTCAAACACTGACCAATATCTCGTATGAAGTCAACAATGCACCAACATGATACAAACTCGAATGTGATACATAAGGAAAAACGAACTCTGGAATGGAACTTTCCAGCCCGCGTAACGAATAAAATGGTCGAACAGAACTTATGAACTCTCCTCAGAGAATGAGAAACAAAATACACAGAAACAAATATACGCAACCGTACTCAACATTTTATTGTTGCGGTGTGCAACCTGATCCAACATGACACTGTTATGGCATGTAACTCGACCCAAATAGTATACCCATGGTGACGTGCCACCCGATCCACAGATAACAATTAAGAAGAAAATACACATGTCAAGCCGTAATGGTTATACTTACGAAATGCTCGCATATCGACCACAAGCACGCCCAGTGCATAATACAAATCCTGAGAAGACGAATAGCGCCATACGAGAGCTATTCTGCTCATATAATACCGCAAGCTACATGGGACTCAACACATATGCGAATAATCAAGCCATCTCACAACCCGCGTGGTACAATATAGGCTACACGGAATAGCTGACGACGAAAATAACATCCAATGCCCGACGACTCCTTCACAAGGAATGTTATGACGAATGAACACGTCCGACCTTACATAGAGCACACATTCATATTAGGCCCACCAACGGACCTCATACCGATTCTGATCATACCATACTAGGCTAACAACCTTTCAAGTATCCACAATGGCCCTATTCATGACACACACGAGCAACCATCCCAATCCGGAGCAAACTCCCAAATTAATGATGGTACCCAAAAATCTCCATACTTGGTTTTAATCTTTAGTAATAAAGTGACTAACATATCACACTTATACAATTTCCCACGTGGGGTATGCTCCCACAACCTTCTGCTCAGGTAGCAAAGTTCGCACATCTATACCACCAATCGTTAAAATTCTGTAAAACAAATTAAAAATCAGCAATTCAATACACAAGGCCTCTTACACAGTATGCCGTCCTTAGATGACACTAAAGAAAATGCCAATTTACTCTGAACACCTGCTCATCCGAATTCGTGACATTCTAATCAACACCGAATCGCAACCTTGACCTTCAACTTCCAGTTCCCATGCCACTCACTGCACCTATCATGTTGCTACGCGATAATACACGTATTTACCATAACCCTTGAATTACTAGTAGAATAAGTCACTCAATTGGCTAGAAACCTTTTACTTAACTCATTTCCGAAGAACCAATACAACACGCAACTGAATTTCCAGACCGCGAAGATATACCGACCTCAAGTCGCGATCTAAACTGACATGACTCTTTCGAAATCCATTTATACAACAAGACCAATTGAATTAAATACCTCCCGAATCAATCAAGTTATGGTGGTTATCAAGCCCACGAGTACAACCATAAATCATATATATAACTTCACGCTGAAGGAACTGATCACTGCCACAATCATGCTGATTCAGCCATTACTAACCGACCCAAGTCCTTTAAATTTACAAAACATAAAGAACTAAATTCGCACTCATCCCGAGTGACCAAGCATCACGAGACCACCCCGTCTCAATACTCCTGAACCATCTCATACTCTTCTTATACTCACAACAACATCCCCAACTGGAACACCCATTCTACAAGACCTATCGCGAATCTGAAGTTATTACTCCCTTTACTCCGATACTGCACCGTATACCCGATGATGACATAGAACATTCCAAGTTCCATTCGCAATCCGCTGCCAAGACTCGGTCCTTAACCACACAACGGACCCGAAATCCTTAGGCACTGTACTTTAATTCTTGAACCCCACTAGGACCGTTGTTAAGAATCACCCACTAGACCCGGTCTCAAATATAACCAAACTTCATTGCTCTTCTAGCATATGAACACCCTCTCAAAGAAGAAACCGGCTGAATTCTTTCCTCGTACATTACACCCACAAGAAACATAAACTCTGAGTCTTCCCAAAGCATACACCTCAATCGCTAAGGCGAAGTATAGCACCCATTCATCGAGTTCCTTGTTCGAATTACCCCTGACATTTCCTTCCTTTTCCCTAGTCATAATTAATCCTCCAGCGCATCGATATCCATAAACCGCACAAGCAGACAACTATGCTATCCAATCATAACTGGCGGGGCTCCCCCACTTAACTTTAAGCTATAATCACAAAATGTAGAGCCCGTAATGATTCATCCTTCTCAATTACCGTGATCCCGTACCGTTAACCCGCCAAATTTCTCGAAGTGTTTTGTTAAATCTCTTCATGAACATTCTAAATCATCAGCCATGATCTCATATCCGACCTCTTTCTACGATGTTGTATAAGTTTGTTAGTTCCTCATTAACATCAATTGAGAGTTCAACAAATATCATCCAAACTCAAGTCATATCGCATCTGAAACGATAGTAAAATCTTCATACCCTTTTCATTTCAAGAAACTCCTTTTGGCCATATCCAATCTTTCTCAGTACAGTAACTATCATTCCCAATAAGATAAGTAAACCAAATCACCTTCCGTCGCGATTTCCAAACCGTTCAACACTATCTCAAGGTACGTGGCTATCCTACCACATAATCCATATGCTACTCCGCCTCTCGCACTTTGGTCAAACCATCTCCTTTAAGAAACTTCTCGACTTCTGCTTCTCATACTTGACCTGCTAGTAAATTAACCACCGCAAGACACCTCCCACATGTCCTTCCTCATTCTTCGTTACCCAGTGCTGTATCAAATAAAAATCCATCTCTGTAAACATGAGCTAATGGATTGCTACCAGCTTTAAGCCTACTGGAAGATCATCTTCCTCGAGCTATCATATTAGAAATACCAATTCGACCCTGAACTGTTGTGCACCGCAGCTCAGGCACCATTTCACAACACCCCCGCCCCGAAGGCAAAAATCAAAAAGACCCTAGCACCTGTAAACCAAAAATACGTTCAAACAAGGACTCCGCCGCCGCATCACAATGAAATTCCACCACGCTCGAAAATATCAAGTCTCATTATTCCATCAGCTCAAACCTAAACATTCATAGTCCGATCGCTTTTCCTTTATTGGAATTAAATACTGAACCTTTAAATCATGCACTGGGATATTCTCCTTCCGAGTCATTCACTAGCTTGACACATAGACAGGCACCCTACCATTACACCAACACCATGCATAGCCTCAAAATCGTAGGAATTACTGATACTAAGCTGAAATAACAGAACCTCATTTTGCAAGAAGTCGATAATAACTTGTTTGAATGCGCAGGGAGAAACATCTTGCTCCACTTATGTAGTACCACTGAAACTCCTCAATGCCCAATAGATACGAGCGCTCAACATCGTATAAGAATGAGTAGGAGGGAAATAAAGGCACAAGCCTCAATGGAATCAAACAACACGATAAAGGAATCAAGAATGGAAGTGCTCCTAATAGCCCTGTAGCCTCTCGGAGATAAGTACATACGTCTCCGTACCGATCCGCAAGACTCTACTAGACTTGCTCATGACTCGCGAGACCTAAGTGAACCTAGTGCTCTGATACCATGTTGTCACGACCCAAAATTCACTGTACGTCGTGATGCACCTAATGCCGCCGTCAGGCAAGCCAACGGAAATTTACTAATTCAATTACCCATCTTTATTACCTTTGAAATCAATATTTCCATTAACTAATTGGCATAAAATAGGATTTACAGAGTGAAACAATGATGGTTATATGAACTATTGTACCAAACATCCAGTAGGAACTCCCAAAACCTGGTATCACAAGTGCATGGGTATCAACTAGGAAATATATGATAAATGCAACATCTATCTGGGATACAAATTAGATAGGAGTATATAAATAACTTTGATGGAGACTTTGTAGCTGCGGATTCGTGTCATGGAATGCAGCTCACCGTAAGTCCCCGCGATAGCTGCGCCTCTACTCCTAAAAGATCACTAGACATACATGTACATGCACAGAAATGTACGGCAAGTGTAATATGAGTACGTAAACAACATGTAGCCATTAAGTATCAAGTCTAATCTCAAAGAAGTAGTGACGAGAGGGCGACTTTAACACTCACTATGGGTCAATAATATTAAAATAGAAATATTTGAATAGACATGATTTATGTGAATAACAATAATTTTCTTAACAAGCGAAAATAAATAATTCTTTCAAATTCAATAATTTCCAATTAATCAGTTAGCTTCACAAGATGCAATACAAGGTTAAGGTATCGTGTAATTATTATTATTAGGCACGATTTCTGCCGAGGTCGTACGACCCGATCCAGAATGTCGTGTACACTGCCGAGGGACGTGCGGCACGATCTATAGATGCATCTATACTGTCGAAGCATTCGGCCCGCTCCACAAAAAATGAGGACATTTTCTTATGAACCTCCGGAATGAGAAGTTATTATAAGGCTAACACATAAGGATGTACAATTTCTATTAACAATCAAGTAATTTGCATAAAAATTCAAGTATGTAAAATTTCGGTATTTTACTATTTCCTCTAACAATTTCCAATATAACTCCAGTACTTTAATTAAATAAAGGATGCAATTATTATAAGTAATTCATGATTTGAGTCCTAAACTATCCGGACATAGCATAATTAGTAGCTACGCACGGACTCTCGTAACCCCGTGCGTACGTATCCCCCACAATTAGAAACAATTATTAATTTAAATCACCTATGAGGTAAATTCCCTCTTACAAGGTTAGACAAGAGACTTACCTCACTCGGAAGATCCATAGCCGGCTCCAACGCCACTCTAACACCTCAAACCAATGCTTGTCGATTCAAAACTATACAAACAAGGTGCAAACCAATCAAAATGTGTTATAATACTCATAATTAATCAATTTCAATAAATTTTCAATTCCGCTCAAAATGTTATCAGTAGGGATCTCATCTCGAAACCCGACGAAACTCACAAAATCCGACAACTCATCCAATTACAAGTTCAACTATACTAATTTCACTCAAATACGACTCTGAATCGGCATTCAAAACTCGAAAATTCGTTTTTATGAAATTATACAAAATTTTCTTCGATTTCTCTTGAAGATTCGATAATCATACACCAAAATGAAGATTAATTCATGAAATATAATTACAAGGGAGTCAAGAACACTTACCCCAAGTTGTGTGATGAAATTCCTCTCAAAAGTCTCCCAAACCGAGCTCCAAAATGCGAAAATGGGTGAAAATATCGAACCCTCGAACTTAAAGGGTTTTGCCCAGTCGCGATTTCCGCTTCTGCGGCCCAGAAGGTCACTCACGCGACAGCCGCTTCTGCGGCTCCAAATCTCTCACCTGCGAGAACCCAATTCCAGGTCGCCCGCCACTTCTGCGGCCCGTAAGCGCATTTGCGCCCTCGCTTCTGCACTGACCACTCCGTAGGTGCGGTCCCGCTTCTGCGGCGAGATGACCGCATATGTTCCCAGCACTGCCCATGAAAATTTTGTGGAGTCGCACCTGCGGCCCTTTTTCTGTAGGTGTAATTGCACCAACAACCAGAAAAATCCCAGCATTCCCTTAGTTCAAAAATCGATCCGTTAACCCTCCGGAATTCACCCGAGGTCCTCGGGACCTTAACCAAATATACCAACTGGTCCTAAAATATCATACGAACTTAGTCGAGCCTTTAAATCATATCAAACAACGCTAAGAACACGAATCAACCTCCAATTCAAACATAATGAACTTTGAAACTTCAAACTTCTACAATCGATGCCGAAACCTATCAAATCACGTCCGACTGACCTCAAATTTTGGACACAAGTCATAATTGACATTACGGACCTACTCCAACTTTCAGAATCGGAATCCGAATCGGATATCAAAAAGTCCACTCCCGGTCAAATTTCTCAAAATCATCCAAATTTCCAACTTTCGCCAATTGACGCCGAAATGACCTACGGACCTCCAAATCAACGTCCGGATACGCACTTAAGACCAAAATCACCATACGGAACTATTCCGAGGCTCGGAATCCTAAACAGATATCGATAACATCAAAGTCTACTTCAACCCAAACTTAGGAAACTATTAAACCTTCAAAATGCCAATCTTCAGTAATAAGCGCCGAAATACTCCCGGACTACCTGACACTCTACCCGCACATATGCCCAAGTCCGAATTCATCATACGAACCTATTGGAACCTTCAAATCTTGATTCTGAGGTCATTTATTCAAAAGTCCAACCTTAGTCAATTCTTCCAACTTAAAGCTTTCGAGATGAGAATTTTCTTTCCAAATCAACTTTGAACTTTCCGAAATTAAATTCCGATCACACGTGCAAGTCATAATACATAAAGTGAAGCTTCTCAAGGCTTCAAACCGCTGAACAACGCGCTAGAACTCAAAACGATCGGTCGGGCCGTTACATTGATCTACTTGAATAATTTTCTCCTGACTTTTTGTTCTTTTCTGGCCTAGTTTTGAGTAAATACGAGCTTTCTTTCTCCCTTGTGGCGTTTCTATCTGAAGTATTCTTAGTAAGGCTAGAAATGACTCCTCAAACCTGATTAGCAAATGGAATCTACAACGTTAATTGTGCTTTAGCCGTCAACCATAAATTGTCTTTAAGTGGAACATAAAGAAAATTATTACTTTATCTGTCAAACTTTTGCTTGCATTTTATTATTTGGTCTACGTACCATAACTGATAACATTCAATATCATGCTGGATAGATTTGTGTAACATATCAAAATACTTTTGGAACATGGTCTTAAATATGTCATCTCATTTCTAAGAGGGAATAATACTAAAGGTAAAACAGGAATGCTAGAACTAAAATCATAGTAGTACTTATTATGAAAATGTAACATTATTTTTAAATAAACTAAAAGGTTAAATTAAACAGTTGAAACGGAAGGATTAGCAATTAGCTAGTAGTTATTGGTATTTTACTAGATTGACATACGTAGTACTAAATGGATGAAAAAGCATGGTAAGCAGGAAGGAGAAATCAGATTTAGATGGAACCAGGAAAGGGTTGACGAGGAATATAAGCTTAATTGAGTTCGTCTATTCTCCTAATACTTACCGAACAACATAAAACTAAACTAGTAATATTTATGTTTAGGTAAAGAGTAGGAAGTCATTCTCCTTTCATCCTTACTGTAAACCATTCTAGGGAGAAAACCGATCCATGAATTATGATTAATAAATTACCTTGAGAAAGTTCCAAGTATGGTTTTAATAGTAAATTAGTGCTGTTCTGAACGTTGACTTACGATATATAATGACATCCTTTATCTTGAAGAAGCCAATCAATGGTTGAAAGTCGCTCATCACGGCCTCCACCCCCTAAATATTTACTCTTACTATGTTTTCAAAACTAGATTTCTTTAACATATAGTAGTACCATTTTACAAGCCAAGACTCTGTTTTAAAGCAACCCCATGGAATTGCAAAAAACCATTGCTTTGTTTCTTCTCCTCTCCTATTATTTAATTACCATAGTCAAAAGCACAGAAATTTGCTTTACCTCTGCATGTCGTCGCCGGGACGAACCTTTGATTCGTTTCCCTTTTCGTCTACAGAATGTCCAATCCCAAAATTGTGGCTATTCAGGTTTCAACTTACACTGTGATGCAGCAAACCAAACAATTCTTAAGTTACCAAATTTATCAGCAGAATTCACTGTTCATGCCATAGANCTACCCGCACATACGCCCAAGTCCGAATTCATCATACGAACCTATTGGAACCTTCAAATCTTGATTCTGAGGTCATTTATTCAAAAGTCCAACCTTAGTCAATTCTTCCAACTTAAAGCTTTCGAGATGAGAATTTTCTTTCCAAATCAACTTTGAACTTTCCGAAATTAAATTCCGATCACACGTGCAAGTCATAATACATAAAGTGAAGCTTCTCAAGGCTTCAAACCGCTGAACAACGCGCTAGAACTCAAAACGATCGGTCAGGCCGTTACATTGATCTACTTGAATAATTTTCTCCTGACTTTTTGTTCTTTTCTGGCCTAGTTTTGAGTAAATACGAGCTTTCTTTCTCCCTTGTGGCGTTTCTATCTGAAGTATTCTTAGTAAGGCTAGAAATGACTCCTCAAACCTGATTAGCAAATGGAATCTACAACGTTAATTGTGCTTTAGCCGTCAACCATAAATTGTCTTTAAGTGGAACATAAAGAAAATTATTACTTTATCTGTCAAACTTTTGCTTGCATTTTATTATTTGGTCTACGTACCATAACTGATAACATTCAATATCATGCTGGATAGATTTGTGTAACATATCAAAATACTTTTGGAACATGGTCTTAAATATGTCATCTCATTTCTAAGAGGGAATAATACTAAAGGTAAAACAGGAATGCTAGAACTAAAATCATAGTAGTACTTATTATGAAAATGTAACATTATTTTTAAATAAACTAAAAGGTTAAATTAAACAGTTGAAACGGAAGGATTAGCAATTAGCTAGTAGTTATTGGTATTTTACTAGATTGACATACGTAGTACTAAATGGATGAAAAAGCATGGTAAGCAGGAAGGAGAAATCAGATTTAGATGGAACCAGGAAAGGGTTGACGAGGAATATAAGCTTAATTGAGTTCGTCTATTCTCCTAATACTTACCGAACAACATAAAACTAAACTAGTAATATTTATGTTTAGGTAAAGAGTAGGAAGTCATTCTCCTTTCATCCTTACTGTAAACCATTCTAGGGAGAAAACCGATCCATGAATTATGATTAATAAATTACCTTGAGAAAGTTCCAAGTATGGTTTTAATAGTAAATTAGTGCTGTTCTGAACGTTGACTTACGATATATAATGACATCCTTTATCTTGAAGAAGCCAATCAATGGTTGAAAGTCGCTCATCACGGCCTCCACCCCCTAAATATTTACTCTTACTATGTTTTCAAAACTAGATTTCTTTAACATATAGTAGTACCATTTTACAAGCCAAGACTCTGTTTTAAAGCAACCCCATGGAATTGCAAAAAACCATTGCTTTGTTTCTTCTCCTCTCCTATTATTTAATTACCATAGTCAAAAGCACAGAAATTTGCTTTACCTCTGCATGTCGTCGCCGGGACGAACCTTTGATTCGTTTCCCTTTTCGTCTACAGAATGTCCAATCCCAAAATTGTGGCTATTCAGGTTTCAACTTACACTGTGATGCAGCAAACCAAACAATTCTTAAGTTACCAAATTTATCAGCAGAATTCACTGTTCATGCCATAGATTATTCTACACAAGAATTATGGCTTAACGACCCAAAAGATTGCTTACCTCAGCTCCTCCTTAAACTCAACCTTTCTTCTTCTCCTTTTTCTGGGGTTTATTATCAAGATTTTACATTGTTCAATTGCTCTTTTTATTATACAAGGGCGAAGCTAAATCCAATAGCTTGTTTAAGTGGTTTAAATTATACGGTGTATGCTACATCTTCTATGAGAGGAGCTAGATTGTTGTCAACACCAGCATGTAATTTGATTGGAACTATTGCTGTTCCAGTTCAGTGGCCATTTTACGAGCAGGTTTTGTCGTCAGATCTTAGTGGTGATATTCTGCTGTCTTGGGCTAATCCGGATTGTAGAAAGTGCGAGTCTAAGGGTGGACGATGTGGTTTGAGGATAACCAATTTTAGTCAACAAATCATATGTGAAAATGTTCGTCAACGCGGTAATATTCCTAACTCCCTATCTTATCTTTTTCTTTAGTCAACAAATATCATTTTCCCAGAGTGCCGTAATATCTTTTTCGTAACGCGGCAAAAATTATTTATATTTGGTAGTCGAAAAGTATATAAAATTTATATATTTTTTGTATATAATATATATAATATACATTTTTGATAATTATTTTGAAAACGGTTGCACATCATCATTTTCACTTTTCTTTACCTTTGAAATTTTTTCTTCCTTTCTCTAAATTTTACTTTTTATATAGTTTACATTTTTATACGAAAATCCGATGACTGATATTCGTTAGGTTTCTCTGTCGGATTTTCTCGTTTTACCGTGTCTTTATTGTGATATTGAGTTACTGAAAATTGGTCTACTGAGTGGTAAAAGTTTAGTACCCATACATTACATTAAAACTTTTATTTCCTTTGAGATTCCTC
>AWOL01S0070709.1:0-12792 GCA_000715115.1 Nicotiana otophora | reverse complement strand
GACATTACCTAGTTAATTAATAAATTATAAGATAAAGATTAAAACACTCCCCCCCCCCCAAAAAAAAAACAAAAAAACAAAAAAAGGTAAACAGTTACAGTAACTAAAACTTGACCCATACAAATATGTCACTACATGAGCAAGTCTTAATCATTTTGATTACACAAAGTTGAAACTCTCTATGATTAGTCATTTTATTCCACAACAGCTACCTTTGATTAATCATAGATTCTTCAACCCACACATATCCACGTGTTTATACCTGTCTTCATCTCCTTTCTTCTTAATACTGTGATTGGTTGATCTCGTATTGGAAAACTATAACCACTACTTTAATTGATTAAGTTATGTGAGAATTTGACGCTAACTCACACAATTATTATATACAGAAAAAGTAGTAAACAACTTTAAGTGAAATTCTTTCTAATGAAATCCAAACATTTTATAGCGATTTCGACTTGCCAAGGAGTCGTTTACGTGCACAAATAACAACAGAAGGTGTCGTGACTCATTTGACAGTACTACCAAATGTTGCGATAGAATGGTAAATTTTCCTCCATATTTAGCCAGAGATATCATATTAAAGCCCTAGGAATGAAACTGTTGTAAGCATGCAATTTTTATTGGATTTAAATTCATAAAATAATTTGGACTATATGTCATTTTCAAGACATATTAGTTCAAATAAATATTAGGGACTATAAATATATAATTTGGAATATATATATATATATATATATATATATATATATATATATTGTGCTAACCCATTTAACTGGCTACAAATGATAAGTCCACTTTATTAATTCCAAGATATCATCTTCCTAGAGGCCTAGTTTTGATGCTACGTGTGAAATGACGTGACATGCCAAGTCAAACAGAAAAGCCAATAATCATCTTCCTAGAGGCCTAGTTTTGATGCTACGTGTGAAATGACGTGACATGCCAAGTCAAACAGAAAAGCCAATAATCATCTTCCTAGAGGCCTAGTTTTGATGCTACGTGTGAAATGACGTGACATGCCAAGTCAAACAGAAAAGCCAATAAGATCATGTGACATGTCAGAATGACATAGCATACCAATTAATATTAAAAGAGCAATAAAATTGCACTATATGCACACATTATATGTTCTGGCCAATCAAATACGTTCTTGTCATTGCTTCAATCTGATTGGTCGACGATTCAAGTCAACCACTCAAATCAAAGGAAATAGTTTGTCCTCATCACAATTCTTTTATCCCACAACTAAAATATCGATCTTCATAACTCAGAAAAAATACTAGAACTCAAACAAGAAGCAAGAGAGAGCCCGTGGATCAAATACTGCAACTATTTGTATAGGATGCAAGCATTTAAGCGTTCTAAGGATTCGAAGATGATGTTTTATACTTCAATACCACACAAGAGAGGGGAGGGGAGGTGATTTGTGTGGTGTCCAATTTTTTGCGTGCGCTGATTATAGAAAGACCTGGTTCTTCTACGAGTTCTTTACACTATAGTTGTGAAATAAGAAATGCAGAAAGTAAAGAACACAAGTATTTTTACGCGAAAAACACCCGGCTCAAAAGGTGAAAAAATCACGACCTACTTCCCAGTAGGATGTTTTCCAAAATTTCACTACAACTCTAAGCCAAAACAACAATGTTTACAAATCTTGTAAGCCTAAGGATTACCTCTAACCCTTGTAGCAACCAGCCACAGGCTGTTGCGACAACTTAAAATTAACTCTAACTTGAACAATACAACTCAAAGTACCTAGTACAAATGCTTCTAAAGAAAGCTGAAAGGTACAACTCAAAAGTCCTACTATAATTGAACTAGAATAAAAGACAAGACACATGTTTATCTGGTTCATGTAGCTTCAGGTTCGCACACTTGAAACACACAAAATTTGCTTGCAAAATGCCTTGCTATTTTGCTCTCAATTCTTGCTTAACTTCAGCGTTTGTGCATCACATGTAAAAGAGAACACAACTAAAACATATATAGTTATTAGGATTAGGGTTAACTAGAGTTCTAATGCTTTACTCCTCCTTGGTGGAAGAGTTATTGTTAACTTCAATCTCTAACTCTTTCTTTATCTAGGATAGAGTTCTCTTCAAGTAAGGAGTCCTGCTCCTTATTAGTTATGCAACCTTTTTGTTCAAGGAATATCTGATATAACCACTTATACTTATCCCCTTCACGTGTATGCCTTGTGCTTGAATCTGCCCGTGTCCTGTATACACTGTCCATGGACCTGGTTCATACATGCATTCCTTTGTCAATCATCAAAACAAAAATCACTTAGGCTAACAAATTTCCCCTTTTTGATGATGACGAACTCTGTTCTTTTCATAAGCATGAACCTGTTTCAACTCATCTCAACATTAAAAAATGTTAGAACACTGTTTATTTTCAAGTCACAAATTATCAAGGACCAGGTTCATTAGGTTATAAACATCATAATCCAAAGCAAAAGCACAACCTAATCTTCCCCCTTTTGGCATCATCGAAAAGTTGCATAATTTAGTTAAGTAACCAGATTTTAGCAGATCTTACTCATGGCCTCTAAGGCTACTTCAAATGCAATCATGGATTCAATTTTCTCTTATCAATCTAAGGATATTTAGCCATCTAAGAAATATTAACAAACGATTAGAGCAAAAGCAGTGATTATTATTGATAAGATTCTTTCACAAAACATAAAAATAAATAAAAGTACTGAACCATGAGCAAAAAGCAACAAAAACATCCTACTTGGGTCACTGGTTACAAACTAGGCTAGGAAGGGTTTAAGACTAGGAAGGACCAGGTTCTTGGTTTCTGCTTCATGAAGCATCTTCAACATGTCTTGAAGAATGCCCTCATTCTTCTCTTTCTCCTTTGCAAGCTTATACCTGAGAGAGTCCCTCTCAGTTTCTACTTCAGCCAGCCTCTTCTTCAACCTCTCAATTTCAGCATCCTTTGCCCTACTCTCCTGTTCTAATGCTCTCACTTTGCTGTTCTTGGGCACCCTCTTGGATGAACTAGTTCTTTGGGAGCAGTAAGGACTTCATAGTCCCAGTCATTCAAAGTATTGGCCCCAAAGTAATTTTTACTTGTGCTAACATCCCATTCCTTGAGGGGAACCTTAAAGTGATCAAGCACATCAGTGAGTATGAACCCATAGGGGATGGCATGAGTTTTAGTGCCACAAGCCACCCTATTAAGGAGATGGATGATGAACCCCGACCAATTTATCTGCTTTCCACTATCCAAGCACTCCTTAAGGACCATGTCCATAAAGGTAGAAATGTACCTTCTCTCCTGCCTGGGCAGAACTACTTTGTTGACAAATTTAAAGAGCACTTTGTGGGCAGGTGTCATTTCACTCTTATAAATAACCATGGGTTGTAGCTCTAAGTCCCTATCAGCAAATTTCTTGGTGATGAGAAGTGAGGTAGGTAGATTCTCTAGACTAGGCCACTTCAACTTTTTATAGTCATTGTAACCTTCAGCAGATACCCCTAGGATCTCCCCTGGCTCTTTATCATCAAAACTCACATTCACTCCTTTCACTGCACTGTTGACCCTTTCATTTGTGATCTCACAATTAGCAAAGAACTCCATAATTTTAGCTCGGGCTAACCTCCCTTCCAGCTGAAGGACTATGTCCTTCCAGCCATGAATCTCCAATTTCTTCATTAACAACACCATTCCTTCCTCTTCTAAATCAGTGAGGAGCCTCCCCTTCAGAATTGTTCTTTTCTGAAACTTGACCACCTTGTCCATTTCTTCATCAGTCTCCTCTTCTTCACTCTCTTCCTCTACAATTTGCACTTTTCTTGATTTCTTTCAGACCTGGTTCTTTTTGCCAAGGCAGAGCTCTCTGTATCAATAGACTTTTCAAGAGACTTCTTCTTAGAAGTCTTTCTCTTTTTGGCACTTGGAGTCATAACCTCCACTTTCTCTGACTCATCCTTATCATGAAGGACCAGATCCATCTCATCTATCTCAATGGTTTCAGTTGGTTCACCCATCGTTTTCTTTCCTTTAGCAGTAGGTTTCTTTTTACTCTCAGCTAAGACCTTTTCTAGGTTAGCCTCACTCTGCTTCATGTGACTCATTGTAGTTCTTCCTCTTGTAGGAGGAGTCTTTACAGGGATAGAAGAGGCATCCTTTCTCTTCTTTCCACCCATAGCAGTTCTAGGGATTTTAACTCCTGAGCTTTTCTTCTTCTTTGGGTTGTATGTATCAGACACTTTCTTCAGTAGGTCATGTAGGGGTTCGTTTTTAGATGGAACAAGTTCTTGGAACCTTTTGCTCAGCCTAACCTGCCCCTCCGCTGCACTAGCATCTCCAGACCCACTTACTCCTTCTTCTCTTAGACTCTCTTCTTCCTCAACAACCTCCTCACTCCACAACATCATTGCTCATGCTTCTTCAGTCAAACCAATGAGAGTAGGTGAAGAAGATTCAACCACTCTTCCTTCTCCCATTTCCCTTACATCTACCTCAACACTCTCACTTACATTTTCTTTTCCCTTTCTATTTTTATCACCAATTTTATTAGACTCAGATTCTACATCAGCAATTGTATCAACTAAAACAAACATTTTCTAAAGATTTTCAACAACCTTAGAAGCAACATCAGAGAATTTAAACCTAGAGGTTACCTGTTCAGTTTCAGATGAAATTGATTCTCCCCCCTCAGTTGCAGACTTGAAAGATTATTCTGACTTTTGGGGTTCCTCTACCTGACTATCCTGTAACTTCTCATTTATTTTCTTGGCCTGTTCACTACCAGCCACAGTTTTACAAGCAAGCATCTCGACACACCCATTTTTGGGGGTTTGGGTGGTTGAAGGTATGAGTGAAGGTTCTTTGGGTGGTGATGATGGGTTTTCAGTAGTCTTGGGGTTTTTAGTGTTCTTGATGTTTTTGGGTAAAGAAGCCATCAGATCACTGTAGATAGACGAACAAGGTTGAGAGGGTTTTAGGTTTTAGAGACTTTGGTCTTTTAGAAAATGAGAGATGAGGAAAAATGATAATTATAGATCAATATAAAGGCGGTTAGGTTGAGTGTATAATGGCACCTTTTGGAGTCTACATGTATAATCACTTTGGAAGTTTAAGTTTGAAAAGACGTTGGATTCGTTCCTAAAGTTTAGGCAATTATGGCGCGTGGAATTTTGTTTGGTGAAATTGGTTCGTTTGTAACGGATTGGTTCAAAAGAGGTTGGGATAAAGTGGGACTCCTTTCAGATCATGATCCAAATATAATTATTTCAAATTATGTGGAGTGTAGAATACATACCTTACAAGCTCGATGAACCAAGTTCTTCACTGAAAGTTCTCTTGTGTAAGACTGAATTTTTCAAAAACATAAAGGTAATAATTAGACATCAAT
Source organism: Nicotiana otophora (assembly GCA_000715115.1). Lineage (NCBI taxonomy): Eukaryota > Viridiplantae > Streptophyta > Magnoliopsida > Solanales > Solanaceae > Nicotiana > Nicotiana otophora. Next base: position 7,418 of record AWOL01S0070709.1, on the reverse strand, counting down.
GAGATATTTTGGCACATGGCACAAGAGTATACTAATAAAAGTATGAGACTGAGTAATATCTAATCTAATTATTTACAAAATTCATTGAGTTAGAACTGGTTCCTTTTAGGTGATCTTAATCATCCCTAATTCTAACCTTTCAAAGTGATCTCTACTTAGAGCTTTTGTGAAGATGTCAACTATTTTCTTATCAGTAGCACAAAATTCCACAATGATCAAACCCTTCTCAAAGTTGTCCCTAAAAATGTTATGACTAACATCTATGTACTTAGTTCTTTTGTGATGAACCGAGTTCTTGGTCATACTATATGCACTAGTATTGTCACAAAAGATAGGGATAAAACCTACATCAATTAAAACGTCCATTAATTGCTACTTAATCCACAATAATTGAGCACAACATGAGGCAACAACCACATACTCAACTTCAGCAGTAGACAAAGCCACCGAGTTTTGCTCGTTGGTGGCCCAAGACACAAGACATGAGCCAAGAAACCGTGTTATACCTGAAGTGCTCTTTTTATCCATAAGAAACCCTGCATAATCAACATCAACATATCCCGCTAAATCAAAATTACTACCTTTTGGATACCATAGGCAAAGATCAGTGGTGCCTTTTAGGTATCTCAAGATCCTCTTGACAGCCTTCAAGTGAGACTCCTTTGGATTTGCTTGGAATCTAGCACAAAGGCCTACACTAAAAATAATATTAGGTCTACTAGCAGTGAGATATAACAAAGAGCCAATCATTCCCCTATACATCTTCTGATCAACAGATGAACCAGGTTCATCCAAATCCAATTTCATAGTTGTTGCTATATGAGTGTCAATTTCTTTGGAATCTTCCATTTTAAACCTTTTAAGCAACCCTTTCACATATTTTTGCTGATGGATCATAGTTCCATTTGAATTTAATTTGTAAGCCTAAAAAGAAATTAAGCTCACCCATCATACTCATTTCAAATTCACTCCCCATTAGCTTAGCAAATTCTTTACTTAACCTATCAGTTGTTGCTTCAAAGATTATATCATCAACATATCTCTGAACTACCAAGAGATTTTTACCTTTTTCTTTCAAGAATAAAGTATTATCAATTTTACCTCCCTTGTAGCCATGCTCAAGCAAGAATTTAGACAATCTTTCATACTATGCTCTTGGAGCCTGCTTGAGACCATAAATTGCCTTGTCAAGCTTGTACATATGATCAGGACATTCCTTGCTTTCAAAGCCAGGAGGTTGTTTGACAAACACTTCTTCCTTTAGATAGCCATGGAGAAAGGCACTCTTGATATCCATCTGATGGAGAGCGAATTCCTTGTAAGCAGTAAAGGCTATAAGGAGTCTAATTGTTTCCAATCTTGCAACTGGAGCAAAAGTCTCACCATAGTCTATGACCTTCTCTTGACTATATCCTTGAACCACCAATCTTGTCTTGTTCCTTGTAATTGTTCCATCTTCATTAAGTTTGTTTCTGAAGACCCATTTAATGTCAATCACTATTCTGTCCTTGGGTCTTGGTACCAGATGCCAAACTTGACTTCTTTCAAATTGGTTGAGTTCATCCTGCATTGCATTCATCCAATTTGCATCCTGCAAAGCCTCAGATATATATTTAGATTCAATAAGAGATAAAAAAACATCAAAAGTATAGAGGTTCTTTAAAGAAGATCTAGTTTTGATTTCAGAGGTTGGATAAATGATTATGTTCCCAATAGGATGAGAACTTTGATACTTGTAAGGTTTCACTACCAACTGGTTTTCTCTAGATGTTCCTTCAATGTTTTGTTGCTTAGGAACAGGTTCGAGGACAGGTTCCCTTGAGGTTTGAGGATCGGTTCCTCTATGTTCAGTCCACCATGTCAAGTTGCCCAGGGTGGAAGGACCGGTTCCATCACCTGTTCCTTCCTGTGGTGCGCTTCAGGTTGGGCTGTTGTTTCATTTGTGTTTCTTACCAGCCCAATTTCTTCATCATCTGGTTCCTGCCTCTCAGAAAGAATGTTAGTTTCATAAAAAAACAACATGTATACTTTCTTCTACACACATAGTTCTTTTGTTATATATCTTATAAGCTTTACTATATGAAGAATATCCCAAGAGTACTACCTCATTACTTCTGGGATCAAACTTACCTAGGGAGATACCAAGGTATAAAGAACAGAGCAAGAGACTCCATGAAAGCAAACTAAATCATAGATACAAAAGTTTCCCTACAAAGGGGCTGGCTTCAACAACCCATAAGAGACGGCTTGCCAAGATACACAAATAGTTAATTTGCTTGTAGTCGCAAAAGTTTTCCTACAAAGGGGCTGGCTTCAACAACCCATAAGGGACAGATTGCCAAGCTACACAACTCAGAAAACTTTCGTATTACAATAAGCTAACTTTATTAGAGTATTCTTACTCTATTTTCATACATGGACCGGCCTTTCCATCCATTCGAAAGAAAGAACATGAGGGAAATTTAAAAAGAACTCATATGTAATATATCACAAAGATTTACAAAGGTTACAAGATGATCTTACAACTACTACATTGCCTCCTTTATATAGGGCTAGGAGGTTATTACAAGTCAAATCTATATTATAAAATAAGCCTATCTTACATGGCAAATCTATCTACAAGTGGGTCCCTTTAAACATGTGAAAGACCTTAGGCCAAGCAACTAATATAAACTAAAAAGCTCCTAAAACATGTTAAATATGTGAAATATACATGGTATAGCACGTGGAAGTATGAGGAAACATGTGAAAGTAGGGTGCTTCATGTGACGAAACATGTGAAAGCATGTGAAAGTGGGGCTCGGATAGAATGAAAATATGTGGAATTTTGTCTTGGTATGAGTAGATGAGTTTTAGAGTTTTTTGGTAAGTAATGTGGGATTATGGTGGGATTAACAGGGATTTAGATGATTATCTTCCATTGATTCTCTGGCTTTGTCTTCTAGGCATCTTTTCAAAGATCTTGTGTAGTAACACCCGAAACTTGATGATCCTACTTCGCTGTGTTCGTTCTCCTTTGGATTGAGAGATGTAATCCGTAACCTTAATCTGGAGATGTCATGAGTGATTTTTTCTCAGATGACGTCATACGGGGTTTGGTATTCCTTTGCTGCTTCTCGGACCCTTTCCTAGTGAGTATGAGTGATGGTATAATTCCAGCTCGCCTAATCTTTTGGCCTATTTCTATTGGGATGCACCTATTTTGCTGGAAGACAATTCTTTGTTCTTCACTATATTCTTATTCCATGGATAAAATAAACACGGAAAATTTCCACTAGAATGATACTTCTGCTTGCGCGTGGACCTTTCCATTAATAATCTTCATTGGCCTATGGAACGTGAATACCTTTGCTTTGTAGGAATCATTGAAACATTTTATCCAATATCTTCGAGGCTTGAACCATAATAGAAATACTTTAAGAGCAGGTTCAATGTTGTCAAAATCGTTGAAGACATTGTACTTGAATTCCATGAAAATATAATACTGATGGCATAAGTACCAGAAGAACCATAAAAGTTCCTTGGGAAAATCCCTAGCTTGTGCTATGAATATATGAAAAAATGGATACTTTGGATTGATCCCGTATGGATTGAGAATGGATCCTCCATGTTGCCGGAAAGCTTAGAGCTCATAATAAGTTCTTTCCATTATAATTGATGGAACAAAAGGATCCATGAGGTTGAACAACTCCGGTGGATGATCCATAGGCTTTAATGAACTTGTTCCTGGTACATTTGAAAACATGAAGATGTGGCTGATTAGCTTTTGTTTTGACTTCATCTTTGCTGGGAAAAATCTTTTTGAGAATTCTTCCGGTCGAGACAGAAAATCTGCGAGAATATTATCCTTTCCTTTCAGGTACTTGACTTGAAACTTGTATGGAGAGAACCATTGGGCCCATCCGAGAATCTAGGATTGGGAATAATTTTTGCATTTATCTGTATCATCTTTGGGAAGGTCTTTATATCTATTTCTATCAGAAATTCTGTATGAATCAAGGAACAATTGAATTTCTTGATTCCATTCTTCACTGCAAGAATTTTCTTGAAAGTGGAGTGATAATTTTGCTCGGCATCTTTGAACTTTTTGCTAGCATATCCACATATTTTTCTCTGGCCATCTTTTTCTTCAAATAGAACAACACTCCAATATTCATCGCTGGCATTTGTTTGAAGTATCTTCTTACGTTCTGAAGGGATGTAGAGGGACTTGGCATCTTTAGATATCTCCTTTATTTCCCTGACTGCTTCATCTTGTTCCATCCCCATGACAAAGCCTTTTTCTTGAGCATCTCTGTGAGCGGAGAAATGTATGCAGAGATATATAGGATGAAATCTCTTACATAATTTACTACACCCAAGAACTATTGGATCTGCTTTGTTGTGAGGCTAGTATCTGGAAATTTGAGCAGTTCCTGACATATATGTGGTCCTGGACTGTATGCAACTTGGACAAAATGCATTCTGAGAAAATCAATCTCCTTTTGAGCAAGAACCATCTTTTTTGCTGAAAGCATGATCCCATACTGTGTTACCAATGCCTCAAATTGATGGAGCAAGTTGACATGTTCCTCTTATGTATCATTAAATAATAGGATGTCATAAATTTAAACCAAAGAGGTAGGGAGGATAGGCTGGAATATTTTTATCATGGCTTTTTGGAACAAGGAGGGTGTAGTTTTTAATCCAAAGGGCATTACGTTTCATTGGAAATGATGATCGGGGATGCAAAATTCCGTTTTGGCTCTTTCTTCAAGATGGATTCCCAATCGCCAAAATCTATATTTAAGATCAAACTTGGACAAATATTTGGCCTTGGCTAAGTGGGAGAAAAGATTGAGTTTATTTGGGATAAGGAATTTATCATCTTGGAGGAAGTGGTTAAGTGGCTAGTAGTTAATGACTAACCTGAGTTTTCCTCTTATTTGCTCAACTCTTTTGTTGACATAAAATGCTTCGCATGACCATTGTGAATCCGATGGCTTTATTAGATCAAATTCCAAGATTTCTTCGCATTCTTTCTTTGCAAGCTGAAGATGATCTGGATTCATGCCTGAATGACTAACTTTTGTTGGATTGATGATTTTATTCTTCTTGAAATGGAGCTTGATAAAAAACTCTTTGTTCTTCCATAACGAGCTTTTTCCTTTATTCATAAAATCCTTATGGGACTCAACACATGAATGCTCAATGAGATTTTGTTCAATCTCCTTGATTTGTTCGTCGTTGGTGATTTGGAATAGCCTCGGAATTTCAAAATAAGGTTTGAACTGCCTCTTAAAGGTTATCTCGTTAGTCCTGATCTGGAGTTGATCTTTTAGTTGTCTGAAAATGTCCAATCCAATAATAAGGTCTTTCCCTGGTATATCCGACCCTATCAGCTTGGTTCTGTACTTCAATCCAGGAAAGAACTCAATTGTGCCCGAGTGCTTTGTGATGACAGTGGTAGTCAGGATCCCATTTGATGCAGCGTTAAAATCCTTAAAGTGCGGCACCCATTGATCTTCAGGGAGAACAATTGGATTCATGAGTGAACAAGCATCTCCAGTGTCAATGAAAGCAATGACTCGAGTTTGTTTATCCCATATGGATGGATAAACCTTGAGTTCCACTTAAGGTATGACTATGAGAGCATTGATCTCCTCTCGAGCTTTAGCCGTTGGTTCTAAAATTTGATAGTGGTCATCACCATGATTTTCGTATATATCAAAAGAGAATAAAGTTTCTTTAGTGGGTTCATCGTCCATAGAGAATATGGACTCGAGGTCCTTTTCTTCTCCGAGATGTATGCCAGTGTAATCTTCAATTTCTTCAAGGAGTTTGACAGATCTCCGCAATTGGGGACAATTTCTTGCAAAATGTTCAATCTTGTGGCAAATAAAGCATCTATTCTTCTTGTGAAAATTTTCTGTCCTCCTTCGTCTGAAATATTTTGTGCGCCTCATGGACCTTGATCTCCTATCTAGAATTCTTGGCCATCTGAACCTCCTAAATCCTTTCCGCCGCGTAGATGTGTGGCAGGAACATCCTGATTCGGTGATCAGATCGGATCTGTGGCATGCTTCGTCAAGTGCTGAATTGTGTTGGATAATCTATTTTAGAGCAGAGCGCTTCGTTCAAATGTCCTCTAATGCGATGAAATTAGCTTGTCTAATGTATCCGACTTGTGGGATTGTTATTGACTAAAATGTTTCTTCAATGATAGTCATGGTTCGGCTTGCCAACAACTTTAGAAGGGAAGAGACAAAGGCTTGCTTCAAGTTGATGTCTCCGCCAATCTCAAAGTATATCTTCGCCATTCTTTGAAAATGCTTGTCAATGTCATTTGTATCGAATGACACACACTTCATCTCGAAGAGTTGTCTTCGTATCTTTTCTTGTCTTTGGCCAATATCTACACAAAAACTTCATGTAGGATTTTGATGTTGAAGGCAAAGTCCTAGGAAGTAAGATAAGTATTTTTGTATTAAATCCCAAGTGAGTTCCACTAATCTCTGAGGATTCTTGAGAACCGTGAAGTGAGTTCTAACAAGATAATATACTTTTCTCGTTCCATCAAATATTTGGTCACCATCCAAGTATAGAAGTCTTGGATCCTTTGAGGCCATTTCGAAACCTTGACGTCATCTAAGATGAAACTGTGGAAGCCAGTTCCAACTGGTGTTGACGCCATGGGCTCATGTCTTCTTTCTGGGATTGGTTCATCTGTCATGCCTTCTTGATCCTCATCTACTTTAGATATTTCTAGGTCTCTTGGTTGGTTCACAAATATTGGGGGATCGTCTTCTTCGAAAGAGTTTGTTGTGGATTTATTGCTTGATTGAGAGCTATATTCCATTGTATCATAGTATGATGAATTTAGCGATTCCGACCATGTGGTATCTCCCTCTGACATATTTCTTGGCTTGGAGACATAGAGGTCTGGAGCCTGCTGATCAGAAATCATCCTATTTTCGGGGTTGGACCCTTTTGAACTTTCTCCATGATCTCGCCTTTTCTTGGTTTGTTTCAGGGCCGCAAGAGCATCTTTCCTTTCCCAAACCATTTTTGCAATATTAAAATCATGTTCTTCTTTTAACGGTTGGATGAAAGAAATAGTATTTTGTGAGGTAGTAGGAAAAGTAGAAAAGGTGTAGTCCAATTTATTTGGGGAATATGCTTGTGGATACATATGGAAGAAAGTAGATTTTGAAGGGAAAACTGGGGGTTTTTGTGACGCAAAGCGGTCATTTCTCAAAAGTTGAATATGTTCCCTGATGGAAATCGTCTCCTTTTATTGTTGTTGGAAGAATTGGAAAACCGAAGTTCTTGGCGGACAAATCTCATATTGTAAATTTGCCAACTTTTGTTCTAAGGCTTTGATTAGTCCTGCATTGAGACGATGTCTGCTCCATCCTTTTCTCAATTGTTTTCACTTT
>AWOL01S0070707.1:39589-57270 GCA_000715115.1 Nicotiana otophora | reverse complement strand
CTCTTGTTCCCTGTTGGCTAAATCCTAGGCACGCTCCTGCTGGAGGACCTCAAATTTACCAAAAATTTCAGCTGCCTCCGTGGCTGCCGTTTGCCGGTCTCCTTCGGAGTCGCGACTGATGTTTTTTATGTCAACTTCGGTCTGGATCAGTCTGTGGTCCAGGTCGTCCAACCTTTGCACTAGGCTGGTCTTTAGGTCAGGCACCATCTCCACGATGGGCCGTAATGCGTCAACCGTTCCCTCAAGGGTCGCGATGCGCTCCCCATAATTCACCATGGTCAGAAATTGTGGTAATTGCAATGTAATCCCTCATTCGATGTTGAGCCTAGGCTCTGATACCAACTGTTATGCAGCACCTTCCTGAAGTTCCTTGGAAGGGCGATGTAAGGCTAAGCAACTGATGTCAGTACGGTTGCTGTCCGCCAACTGAGGTCCCCTCCGTACGCTAGACTAGATTGTCAGTGCCGTACGGGAAAATCAATGTCATGAGCAATTGAAAGAGAGCAGAAAATAGAATTGAGAATGAAAGAAAGCTTGATTGCATTGAATGAAAGCTATTACAGAAAAACAAGACGGTGTCCGGGGGGAGAGACACCAGTACAGAGAATTATTTTCTTGCTTGAAAGTTTTGATTGCTTGGTCCCCTTTAATAATGCTTAAAAAAATGAACCAAAGTTACATGACTAGACCTATGAAAGCTGGAAAATCACACTTAAAGAAAATGCGGCAAAACTACTCTATATTTACAATGAAAAGGACTTAGTCTTCTACAAAGCAGCAACAAGTCCGTCGGCAGCAACTTTGTCTTTAGCATCAGGGTCTGCGCGTGCGGCATTGTCTACGCGCACGGCGCTATTGGCATCTGCCTGTAGCTGGGCGCTGGCAATGGCTATCGGTGGGGCGACTGAGGCACATGCGTGCTTGTCACTTGGAGCTGCCGAGACCACGGGGCCGACCGTGGCGACGGGCGTTGGGAGGCTGGCCAGGATGCCATGGGGCGCGTCCAAGGGGTCATGGGGCATGGTTGGAATGCCGCCCATGACAAAGATCAAAGCTGCCCGCTGACGAACCACCTGCATCCATTGAAGATGCAACGCCCCCGACAAAAGGGACGTTAGTACATATGGAATAGTACAAGTATGTGAAGCTAAATGTCCTCTTTAGAAATAAAATACCAATATAAGAAAGGGAAAACCATGGAAGCAACGAGTAACAATAATGATATCCAAATGTCAAGTTGAAACATAATAATTTTTAAAATACGAAAATAATATCATTTTTGGTTAGGAAATCATTAGCACCGATATACCACCGTATTTTTAGCACGCAGTCCGATCACGCTCGATCGGCTAGGCCATCTCTCCACGAACAATGTGGATTAACATGTGATGCGAAAGAAAGGTGTTACCAAGAGTAGGAACAACCATGCGCGTGACATGGCGTCCGATCTCCACCCGATCGGCTAGGCCGCCTTACCACATATGTCGTGTGGGTCAACTTCATCATTTCCAATTCACATCTATCATCAATCTCATCCCAATTAAGGGGACCAATCTCATCACATCAATATTTCTATTTCATCCCAAATAAGGGGAATAATCACAATCCACTCCTATACTGGTACGCGTAGATTCGAGTGTGGGCCTTACGACCCACCATTCCTTAGCTCGCTAATGATACTCCCAAAAATATTTTGTTTTGCACACAAAGAAAACAGAAATACAAATACATTCACCTCCTGATCTTTCACACCGTATATAGTTTTATTAATACTCTCAACCACTCGCAACATCATTATTTCATTGGCTCTCTTGGCCATCCATATATATGATTCTTCATCCAAGGCACGGTGGTTGTATCTTATAGTCCACACTTTCATTTCTTTACTTTCAAGGATTATCATCACAAATATCAACAAATAGAATATTTCGGAAATCACAACTTTAGGTTCATTAGTAATGAAGACTTTAAACACAGTGCATTTCTTTCCAAGAAATGGAGTAAAATGATTCACAATCAAAGCACAAGTGAAAATCATAAACGAGTAACACATCATTTATTCTTGAAACACTTTTCCCCAAAAGGGCAATACACAATTTCAACTCATGAATATATAAGAGCTCAAAACTTATTGGAAATACTTACAAAGCATAACATTAGTTAAAACAACCACATTTGGGCATGACTTGAGTACCCAAGCTTTTAGGCAACTCTATTTTCCAAGTCAATTTGGAACAGTTAAATCAAGACTCATTTCGTAACCTTTCTCACATTACTTCATTTCCTTGGCACCATTGGCCATAAGTATAACTTTCATTATTGGCACGGTGGCCATGCTTTACATCTCCAACCCACTTCTTTCACTTTCAAGCATCCTTATAGATTATCAACAACAAGGTATTTCAAATCAAGACTTCAGGTACACATATGAGCAATAGGAGTTTTAGACGTATGGAGTATTCTTTCCAAGTTAAGCATAATGAACTTTCATTTGAAACACGACTCAAAGCCATAACATTTTAATACACATATTATTCTTGAAGACATTCTCGAAGGATAACATAATGTGATAGGAACATTCAGAACACATTTGAATACATAATTCTTGACACTTTGCTTACTCGGGACAATCAAATTTATTGGGAACAACTCGGAACATGGGAATAAGGAACTCGAGCCAACCATACTTTAAACTTACGGGAACATCATGGAATTCAATTCTAAGAGAGTAGTTTAGCCAACATACATGCTTGAGCTTTTGTTAAGTTACTACAACGTCCCAACACTTCTAAAAATAACAATCTATAGGAAGATTGCAAAAATCGGATAATAATTAAAAGGATTCTCGTTGTGTAACTCTCTTAGGAATTTTGTCAAACACGTAGTATGCAGAATAGACTATAAAGCTCTACAATAGTAATCCCTTCCTCCCTCAACCAATTTCAACAAGAAACTAACCAAAATGGTTCATTAACCCCACATACTACAACCTATTGTCACATGCATGGCCTATTCCCAACCCTACAATATACTTAAACTCATAGCCTCTTGCATGAAAGCTTAGGAGTAGGACTTACTCGGATAGATGATAATCTAGTGACTGGCTTCCATGATTATTGAAGATTGGTGCAAGAATGAGTGATTAGAATGTTAGATTTCCTCCTTCTCTCTTTAAAATACTCTTACCTCTCTCTAAAATCATCAAACATTCGCTTCAAAATGAGCCCCTAAGGCTATTTCTCAAAATGGAGTCGGGTTATAAAAATAGGTAAATGGACCCTCCGAACTCAGGTCTGCGGTCGCGAAATGGACCGCAGAACAGATATGCGGCCCGCAAAATGGGTCGCAAAAATGATGCCAAGAACTGGGCTGGTCTAGACCGGTCTGCGACAGGTCTGCGGTCCGCAGACCACTTATGCGGCCATAGAGTGGACCGCAAAATCACTCTAAAACATTCTTCATGCCAAATCTGCGACGGAAATTCGGACCGCGAAATGGATATGCAATCGCAGAATGGACTGCAAAATGACCTTCGAAATTCAACTATTTTTCTGCTCAACTCTGTGACGGGTATGCTGCCTGCAGAGTGCGCAGAGTAGTTCTGCGGCCGCAAAACTGACCACTACCTTTGGATACATAAGCCCAACCATCACTCGACTTAAATCCTAACATACAAGATGCGAGTCCTTTCTTCAAACATCTGGCTATGGAGTCATGGTGTTCACTTTCACTCTTCAAATTCAAAGATTCAATAAAAGTCAACCCATTTTGTTACAGGGGCAAGTTATTAGTCAGCCTTCGAGACATGTCATGCTCGCACGACTCGGACAAACAAAGAATAACAAGCGAAGCCTCAAGTCAACACGAAGCAATTTCCCTCCCTCAAACTAAGATTTTTTCTTTGGATGCAGGAGGGACAACACAATCTCCGAAACCATCAAGAAATGCCGACATCACGTTCCTGATCGCAATCGGATACACCACTAGCTGCACGGCCTAACTCTGCACCCTCTTAATTTTATAACTTCACCTAAGAAAGACTCTAACATTTTCTCCTTTGAGTTCTACAGGTATATCATCCCGGGCACTTCACGGGAGGTATCATCTGGACTTGGACTTGGGGGAACATCAATTAGATAATCAGGGGAGTAATGGTTTTACGATGAACTCCATCAATTTTTGATGACTTCACTGCTCTCACCACTTTTCTATCAGAACATCGTTCCCGGTTGTCAACTGCGGATGATAATCAAATAGTTCTTGTGGATGGCCAAAAGGTGTATCGTACTGGGACTGCACGGGAAATAGCACCCGACATTGGACATTGTGGAACATCAACCTAACAATCAGGGGGGTGTTAGTTACAATTCTTGATTCCATCATTTTATGACGGCACTACTCTCATAACATTTCTATATCTTGATCAGATTATCACCCCCGATAATAGCTGGGGACGATCACCAAAAGGTTCTTGTGGATAGCTGGAAGGTCGCAACAAAACATCCCTGTAGTAAATTGGTAGACAACCACAACATTTTTCTCACAAACAGTCAGGGGCGTCGAAGCAACTATTCGAAGGAGCAGCTGGGGCACATCTTCTAGAGGGAGACGCTCCTCAACTCCAGAGATACCACACCCAATCATGGGTACAACAAGGCATCGCTCTGAGTTTGTCTATACCTTGCATTTCATACATATCTTTGATGCAATTAATATAGTTAGTTGCAATGCCTTGAAGTAGGAGAGTAAAGCAAATGTTGAAACCCATACATCTCATACTCTCAAATCTTTACGAACTACGTGTACCTGATTCTTGACATTGTGTCAAGATACGTAGGCAACCCGTCATGGGTCCGGTTTTCCTCGTCCTTAATTGGATGAGTCAGTTAAGTCTGGCCACTTGGGTTGCAGTTGACCGAAGATGTAACACCCCGAAAAATTTTGAAGTACTCAAGTGTAAAGTCCGGTAAAATTTGCAAAGAAAATAATGTTTCATGGTGCCGGACTAGGCTTACGTGTTTGGGTACTCAGTTAAATCTTAGTACAGCCTTTCACCCGCAGACTGACGGGCAGGCAGAGCTGACTATTCAGACGCTTGAGGATATGTTGCGTGCTTGTGTTATAGACTTCAAAGGTAGCTGGGATGATCATTTTCCACTCATAGAATTTTCATATAACAATAGCTATCATGCTAGTATTCAAATGGCACCGTTCGAGGCTTTATATGGTAGGAGATGTAGATCTCCCAATAAGTGGTTCGAAATTGGGGAAGCAGATTTGATAAGGCCAGACCTTGTGCATCAGGCTATGGAAAAGGTTAAAATCATTAAGGAGTAGTTGAAGACTGCTCAGAGTCGTCAGAAATCCTATTCGGATGTTCATCGTAGAGATTTGGAGTTCCAAGAAGATAATTGGGTATTCTTGAAAGTTTCCCCCATGAAGGGTGTAATGCGATTTGGTAAAAAAGGGAAATTGAGTCCGAAGTATATCGGACCGTACAAAATCATTCAGAGGATCGGTGAGGTGGCATACAATCTTGAACTACCACCTGAGATATTATTAGTACACCCGGTGTTTCATGTGTCTATGTTGAAGAAAGTAGTTAGAGATCCGACACTCATTGTTCCGGTTGAGACTATTGAGGTAAATGAGAAATTGACTTATGAAGAGATTCTGGTTTCTATTATTGATCGGCAAGTCCGAAAATTGAGAAATAAAGAAATTGCCTCTGTAAAAGTATTGTGGAGAAACCAACAGGTTGAAGAGGCTACTTGGGAGGCTGAGGAAGAAATGAAGAAAAAATATCCTTATTTGTTTGAATGACCATGTATTTATAAAGTTATGATCTAGGAAAAAATATTATAAGACGTACTTTTTATGAATTTTGTATCATTTGAACAATTGGCGTTAAGGGTGTTCCTTTCTAGAAATATATTGCTTATGAGGCCACGGTTGTTGTTGTTTTGTATTATGTTATGTCGTTAGAATATGTATATATTGTTAGGATGTGTTTATGGGGCTCTCTGACAGGTGGATAGGCCTAATTACAAAGGAAATTCTGGCGAAATTTCTGGAAGCAGCTATGCGGTCGACTATGCGACCGCATAACTATTATGCGGTGCATTATGCGACCGCTAACACAGACAAATTTTTGATCATTTTTGTCAGTAAGTATGTGACCAATATGCGGTCTGCATATCCATTATGCGATCGCATAACCGTTTCGGAGATCTATTTTTGGGTTTTTAGAACCCGGTCTTATTTCGTTAAATACACTCTTTGGGCCATTTTTGAGCGATAATCTGATATTTTAGAGTGTGAGAGAGTGTCTTAGAGTGAGAAAGAGTTCTTCAATAATTGTTCTTCAATTCTTGCTCATGTTTTGGAAGATTAAGAAGGAAACTCACTAGGTCTTCATCCTCGAGTTAAGATTTTACACCCTAACCCTCAGTTTCGAATTTTGTGTAGAAATGGATAATTAGCAAGATAATTTCTGGGTAGGAGGGTTGTTTATTTTGCATGCATGTGTTATCAAAAAGGGTAGGAAGATTGTTGAGCTAAAAATGGTAAAGATTGGGTTGTGGGATGATGGAATCCTCCATAAAAGGGCCTTGAAACCTTATGCATACCTTGTGTTTGATAAAATGCTCAAATGAGCTAGAACCATGATCATCTTCCTAATTTTGGTTCAATTTGTATATTTTCTAAAATAGATTGAAGTTGCTAAACATTCCGGGACATTTAGAGTGTAAGGAAGCTTAAGTGAGGTATGTTGGCTAAACTCTTCTTTAAGAATTGGAATTCCCAATATCCTTGTAAGTTTCGAGATGTTGATTATAAATGGAGTATTCCGATAAGTTTTGCGATGAAGATATATGTTCAATTCGTGTTTCAAATGCTCTTATCATATTGCATTATAAATTGAGGATGTGTCCCAAACTATGGATTATATCCACATGTTATAATTTCTAGTCATGATTTATGTGAAGGTTATTATGCCAAATTGTGTAAAGATTATAATTGTGATACACCTCCACCCGCATACATTGGGGTGAGGCGGCATGACCTCTTTGTGTGGGAATTATTATATAGAGATTGTGATTGTGATACACCTCCACCAGCATATATATCGGGGTGAGGCGGCATGGCCGCTTTATGTAGGGATTATGGTATTGTAGGACTGCACCTCCACCCGCTTACATTGGGGTGAGGCGGTACGACCGCTTTGTGTATAGTTTTGGTATTGCTGTGGCACCACCACCCGCATACATTAGGGTGAGGCGGCATAACTGCTTTGTGTTGGTATTGGTATCGTTGATGCATTTCCACCCGCATACATTGGGGTGAGGCGGCATAGCCGCTTTGTGTAGGTTCTTGGTACTGTGGTTATACATCCACCCGCATACATTGGGGTGAGGCGACAGGGCCGCTTGATTAGAGTTATGGTATTGTACGTACACTTCCACATGCATACATTGGGTGAGGCGGCGGGGCCGCTTTGTGTGAAGATGGTTACAGAGGATCTCATCTTAAATCCTATAAATGTTATTTATAGCTTTTAATAAGCTTGCTATGGTTTAAACGGTTATCTATATTATTCTATTGCGGCAGTGGTTCATTATATTCATCTTGTATTTCTGAATTCTTAAATTAGTGTTTAGTTTTCATACTAGTACTATTCGACGATACTAACGTCCCTTTTGCCGGGGGCGCTGCATCTTTTAAATGGATGCAGGTGGTTCCACATCGGGAGATATTGATCAGTGATAGCAGCACACCTTCTTCCCAGCTCACTTGGTGAGCCCCACTTCATCCTGGGGTCATGTATCTTTTGTTCTTTGTGTATTCTGCTTGAGGTATAGCCGGAGCCTTGTTGCCGGTATTATCATTGCACTCATCTTTATCTATAAAGGCTCCGTAGACATAGTGTGGGTTGTATAATGGTGCTGGAGAAGTCAAACTCGTGTGTTGTGCTTGAATTACTATTTCCACTTCAGATTATGAAAAATGTGTTTGGAATTGAGACTTTCAAATAAAGTAATTAATGGTAAGAAATTGGTATTGAAACATGATCACTTTATTGGTTGATTAAGGAAAACATATATATTATCTTTATTCATGAATGAGTTTGGGTAAAAGAAAATCTAGTAGGCTTGCTCGGCTGGGTTCACTCGGTTGAGCGCCGACCGCGCTCCTCGATTTTGGAGCATGACAAACTTGGTATCATAGCCTAAGGTTTTAAAGTATCCTAGGATATCTCGGAGCCGTGTCTAGTAGAGTCCTTATTATCGGTGTGTTGTCGACCACATCTATAATTAGGATGCTACATGGGCATTTAGACCACACCTGTCCCTACACCTATAGAAGTTGTAACTATTTCTCCAACTGATATTCCAGTTCCACCTCCAGCTCTAGCTTCCGATTCTGGTGTGTCTGATATTGATATTAGGGGAGCCATACAAATGTTGACACAGATAGTGGCTTCTCAGGCCTAGAGATTGAGTGTTGGGCCTACTTCTTCCAGTCATCCAGGGGAATCTGCTAGTACCAGGGTGAATAAGTTTCTTCAGTTAGATCCTCCAGTGTTTACGGGTACTGATCCCGAGGAGGACCCCCAGGACTTCATTGATGAGATGCACAAAACTCTACGAGTTATGCATGCTACAGAGATAGAGGGAGTAGAGTTGGCCTCCTACCGCCTGAAAGGGGTGGCCTATTCTTGGTTTGAGTTGTGAGAGGAATCCCGTGAGGAGGGAAGCCCTCCGGCAAGGTGGATTGAGTTCACAGATGCCTTTATGGATCATTTCTTGCCTGCTAAAACTAAGGCAGCTCGTGTTGCTGAGTTTGAAAGCCTGAAGCAGGGTAGTATGAATGTGTGGGAGTACCATATAGAGTTTGCACGCCTGTCCAAGTATGCTATTCATATATTGCCCACTATGGAGGCTAGAGTACGTCGGTTTGTACAGGGCCTTAGCCCCTTGGTTATCAATGAGGCCTCTACAGCTGCCTTGAATTCCGATATGAACTATGGTAAGATGGTGGCATTTGCTCAAGCCACAGAGACCCGCAAATTGAAAAATAGAATGGAGCGTCAGAGTAGCAGCAAGGCCCGATCCGCAGGCAACTTTGGTGGTTCTTCCGGTGGTAATGGTGGTAGGTCGGCATTCAGGGGAGCGTTATCCTTACCATCCCAATCATTCGCCCACTCTTCGATGGGTGAACAATCATCTGGACCCAGTTAAGGCAACATGGGACCCCACCAGCAGGGTCTACCCGACAGAAAGTTTCAGTAGCGGAGGCTTCCATGCCCTAAGTGTGGGAGGATGCACTTTGGGTCCTGATTCATGGACCTACCAGTATGCTATGGGTGTGGTTTGAGGGGTCACATTCAGAGAGATTGCCGCTCATCCCGCCGAAATATGGGTAGAGGTGCAGCATAGCCAGCTAATTCTGTAGCTACTACATCCACAGCACCTCCAGCTCGAGGCAACCCAGCACTCGTAGGGCGTTGTGCAAAATATTCGGGAGGACCCAACAGATTTTATGCTATGCGGAGACATCGGGAATCAGAGGCTTCTCCAGATGTTGTCACATATATATTGACTGTCCAATCTCATGATGTATATGCTCTTATTGATCCCGGTTCCACTTTGTCATATGTTACACCTTTTGTTGCTATGGAATTTGGGATAGAACAATGGTATTGGTATCGTTGATGCATTTCCACCCGCATACATTGGGGTGAGGCGGCATAGCCGCTTTGTGTAGGTTCTTGGTACTGTGGTTATACATCCACCCGCATACATTGGGGTGAGGCGGCAGGGCTGCTTGATTAGAGTTGTGGTATTGTACCTGCATACATCGGGTGAGGCGGCGGGGCCGCTTTGTGTGAAGATGGTTACAGAGGATCTCATCTTATGTCATATAAAGGTTATTGATAACTTTTAATAAGCTTGCTATGGTTTAAACGGTTATCTATATTATTCTATTGTTGCACTGGTTCATCATATTCATCTTGTATTTCTGAATTCTTAAATTAGTGTTTAGTTTTCATACTAGTACTTTTCGACGGTACTAACGTCCCTTTTGACGGGGGTGCTACATCGTTTAAATGGATGCAGGTGGTTCCACAGCAGGAGATGTTGATCAGTGATAGCAGCACATCTTCTTCCCAGCTGACTTGGTGAGCCCCACTTCATCTCGGGGTCATGTATCTTTTATTCTTTGTGTATTTTATTTGAGGTATTGTCGGGGCCTTATTGCTGGCATTATCATTGTACTCATCTTTATCTATAGAGGCTCTGTAGACATAGTGTGTGTTGTATAATGGTGCTGGGGAAGTCAAACTCGTGTGTTGTGCTTGAAATACTATTTCCACTTTAGATTATGAAAAATGTGTTTGGAATTGAGACTTTAAAATAAAGTAACTGATGGTAAGAAATTGGTATTACAGACATGATCACTTTATTTGTTGATTAACGAAAACATATATATTCTCTCTATTCATGAATGAGTTTGGGTAGAAGAAAATCTAATAGGCTTGCTCGGTCGGGTTCACACGGTTGAGCGCCGGTCGCGCTCCTCGGTTTTGGGGCGTGACAAACTTGGTATCAGAGCCTAAGGTTTTAAAGTATCCTAGGATGTCTCGGAGCCGTGTCTAGTAGAGTCCTTATTATCGGTGTGTTGTCGACCACATCTATAATTAGAATGCTACATGGGCATTTAGGAATAATACCCTTCTTTCATGTTCTTGATCATGCGATAAAGCTGGTTGTAAGATTGTTCCTCCTTTAACTCCTGCGTTGCTCTAATTTTCAATACATGGCACCTAAGAAGAAGGCAAAAACTTGCCAAAGAGCTAATGTCACCCTAGGAGTGACAGTTGACCCTATAATTAATGATGCGGGTGAGCACTGAGAAGTGAGAATATTCCTCCAGTTACTACACTGCCTGACTCTACTACAACTGATCAGACCGCACATGTCCTTACACCTACAAAAGGTGCAACGGTTCCTCCAACTAATATTCCAGTTCCACCTCCAGCTCCAGCTTCCGATTCTGGTGTGTCAGATATTGATATTAGGGGAGCCATACAAATGTTGACACAGATAGTGGCTTCTTAGGCCTAGAGATCGAGTGTTGGGCCTACTTCTTCCAGTCATCCAGGGGAATCTGCTACTTCCAGGGTGAACAAGTTTCTCCGGGTAGATCCTCCAGTGTTTACGGTACTGATCTCGAGGCGGACCCCCATGACTTCATTGATGAGATGCACAAAACTCTCTGGGTTATGCATGCTACAGAGACAGAGGGAGTAGAGTTGGCCTCCTACCGCCTGAAAGGGGTGGCCTATTCTTAGTTTGAGTTGTGGGAGGAATCCCGTGAGGAGGGAAGCCCTCCGGCAAGGTGGGGTGAGTTCACAGATGCCTTTATGGATCATTTCTTGCCTATCGAAACTAAGGCAGCTCGTGCCGCTGAGTTTGAAATCCTGAAGCAGGGTAGTATGAATGTGTGAGAGTACCATATGGAGTTTGTGTGCCTGTCCAAGTATGATATTCACATGTTGCCCACTATGGAGGCTAGAGTACGCCGGTTTGTACAGGGCCTTAGCCCCTTGGTTATCAATGAGGCCTCTACAGCTGCCTTGAATTTCGATATGAACTATGGTAAGATAGTGGTATTTTCTCAAGCCACAGAGACCCGCAAATTGAAGAATAGAATGGAGCATCAGAGTAGTAGCAAGACCCGATCTGCGGGCAACTTTGGTGGTTCTTCCGGTGGTAGTGGTGGTAGGTCGGCATTCAGGGGAGCGTCATCAGGACCATCCCAATCATTCGCCCAGTCTTCGATGGGTGCACAGTCATCTGGAACTAATCAGGGCAACATGGGACCCCACCAGCAGGGTCGGCCCGACAGAAAGTTTCAGTAGTGGAGGTTTCCATGCCCTAAGTGTGGGAGGATGCACTTTGGATCTTGTTTCATGGACCTACCAATATGCTATGGGTGTGGTTTGAGGGGTCACCTTCAGAGAGATTGTCGCTCATCCCGCCGAAATATGGACAGAGGAGCAGCACAGCTAGCTAATATTATAGCTACTACATCCACAGCACCTCCAGCCCGAGGCACCCCAGCACCCGTAGGGCATGGTGCAGCTAGGGGTAGTGCACAGATTTCGGGAGGACCCAGTAGATTTTATGCTATGCGTAGACGTCGGGAATTAGAGGCTTCTCCAGATGTTGTCACAGGTATATTGACTGTCCAATCTCATGATGTATATGCTCTTATTGATCCCGGTTCCACTTTGTCATATGTCACACCTTATGTTGCTATGGAATTTGGGATAGAACCAGAACAAATTTATGAGTCGTTCTCTGTATCTACTCCGGTTGGTGAGTCTATTTTGGCTGCGGGGTTTATAGGGATTGTGTTGTCACATTGCGTGGTCGAGACACCGCGACCGATCTTATTGAATTGAGAATGGTAGATTTTGATGTTATAATGGGGATAGATTGGCTTTATTCATGTTTTGCCAAGCTTGATTGCCGAACCAGAACTGTTAGGTTCGAATTTCCAAATAAGCCAGTTATTGAGTGGAAGGGTGATGATGTGGTGCCAAATGGTAGGTTTATTTCCTACCTTAAGGCCACAAAGATGATCAACAAAGGATGTATTTACCATTTGGTCCGAGTTACGGACACCGATGCTGAGGCACCTACACTTGAGTCCGTGCCTGTTGTGAATGAATTTCCGAGATTATTTCTGGATGAACACCCTGGGATCCCACCAGACAGGGAGATTGATTTTGGGATTGATGTGATGCCAGACACGCATCCTATATCTATTCCACCCTACAGAATGGCACCGGCAGAATTGAAGAAGCTAAAGGAACAATTGAGAGATTTGTTAGAAAAGGGTTTTATCCGGCCAAGTGTGTCGCCTTGGGGCACACTGGTCCTTTTTGTAAGCAAGAAAGATAGGTCACTGAGAATGTGTATTGACTATCGGCAACTTAATAAGGTCACAATCAAGAATAAGTACCCACTGCCGAGGATAGATGATTTGTTTGATCAATTACAAGGTGCCAGGTACTTCTCCAAGGTTGATTTAAGATCCGGGTATCACCAATTGAAGATCAGGGAGCGGGATATTCCGAAAACAGCTTTTAGAACCCGGTATGGGCATTTTGAATTTTTGGTGATGTCTTTTGGGCTAACAAATTCCCCAGCAACCTTCATGGATCTTATGAATTGCGTTTTTAAGCCATTCCTTGATTCTTTTATGATAGTGTTTATTGACGATATTCTTGTATATTCACGCAATCAAGAGGACCATGTCGGTCACCTCAGGGCAGTGTTGCAGACTCTGTATCAACACCAGTTGTATGCAAAATTTTCGAAATGTGAATTTTGGCTCGAGTCTACATTCTTGGGTCATGTTGTCTCTAGTGAGGGGATTAAGGTTGATCCTCAAACAATTGCGGCTGTGAAGAATTGGCCGAGGCCTACAACTCTAATAGATATTCGCAGTTTCTTAGGCTTAGCTGGATATTATAGAAAGTTTGTGGAGGGGTTTTCTACTCTTGCCTCTCCATTGACTAAATTGACGCAGAAGACAATTAAGTTCCAATGGTCAGATGCTTGTGAAAAGAGTTTCCAGGAATTGAAAGCAAGATTGACTACGGCGCCGGTGTTGACTCTACCAGAGGGTATAGATGGATTTTGGTATATTGTGATGCTTCAAGAATCGGGCTTGTGTGTATATTAATGCAACATGAGAAGGTGATAGCTTATGCTTCTAGGCAACTAAAGAATCATGAGAAGAACTATACAACACATGATTTAGAACTTGTGGCAGTGGTATTTGCATTGAAAATTTGGCGTCATTATTTATATTGGGTCCATGTTGATATATTCACGGACCATAAGAGCCTTAAATATATTTTCAAGTAGAAGGAGTTGAATCTGAGGCAGAGAAGATGGCTTGAGTTACTCAAGGACTACGACATTGATATTCTATATCATCCGGAAAAGGCCAATGTTGTGGCTGATGCTCTTAGCCGGAAATATATGGGTAGTTTATCTCACTTGGAGGCATATCAGAGGCCATTAGCCAAGGAAGTTCACCGATTGGCTAGTTTGGGAGTTCATCTTGCGGACTCTAGTGAAGGAGGGGTAATTGTGCAAAACAGGGTTGAATCATCGCTTGTTGTGGAAGTCAAAGAGAAGCAATACAACTATCCATTGTTGGTGCAGTTGAAAGAGGGGATTCATAAACATAAGACCATGGCCTTTTCTCTTGGCATGGATGATGGTACACTAAGGTACCAAGGGCGACTCTGTGTTCCAAATGTGGATGGTCTCCGGGAAAGAATTATGACTGAAGCTCACACTTCTAGGTATTCCGTACACCCAGGTTCTACAAAAATGTATCATGATCTTAAGGAAGTCTATTGGTGGAATGATATGAAGAGGAATGTGGCGGATTTTGTGGCAAGATATCCAAATTGTCAACAAGTGAAGGCCGAACACCAAAGGCCCGGTGGGTTGGCACAGAACATAGAAATTCCAATGTGAAAGTGGGAAATGATTAATATGGACTTTGTAGTAGGATTACCGCGCACTCCGTGCAAGTTTGACTCAATTAGGGTGATTGTGGATCAACTCATGAAATTAGCACACTTTTTGTCGGTTAAGTCTACCGACACAGTGGAGCAGTATGCTCAGTTGTATATCAAAGAAATAGGCAAGTTGCATGGCATCCCAGTTTCTATCATTTCTGATCGGGGAGCACAATTCACTGCTAATTTTTGGAAGAAATTTCAGCAAGGTTTGGGTACTCCGGTGAATCTTAGTACAGCCTTTCACCCGTAGACTGACGGGCAGGTAGAGCGGACTATTCAGGCGCTTGAGGATATGTTGCGCACTTGTGTTATAGACTTCAAAGGTAGCTGGGATGATTATTTACCACTCATAGAATTTGCATATAACAATAGCTATCATGCTAGCACTCAAATGGCACCGTTCGAGGCTTTATATGGTAGGAGATGTAGATCTCCCATTGGGTGGTTCGAAATTGGGGAAGCAGATTTGATAGGGCTAGACCTTGTGCATCAGGCTATGGAAAAAGTTAAAATCATTAAGGAGCGGTTGAAGACTGCTCAAAATCGTTAGAAATCCTATTCGGATGTTCGTCATAGAGATTTAGAGTTACAAGAAGATGATTGGGTATTCTTGAAAGTTTCCCCCATGAAGGGTGTAATGAGATTTGGTAAGAAAGGGAAATTGAGTCTGAGGTATGTCGGACCGTACAAAATCATTTAGAGGATGGGTGAGGTGGCATACAAGCTTGAACTATCACCTGAGATGTCATTAGTACACTGGTATTTCATGTGTCTATGTTGAAGAAAGTAGTTGGAGATTCGATACTCATTGTTCCGGTTGAGACTATTAAGGTAAATGAGAAATTGACTTACGAAGAGATTCCGGTTTCTATTATTGATCAGCAAGTCCGAAAATTGAGAAATAAAGAAATTTCCTCCGTGAAAGTGTTGTGGCGAAACCAACAGGTTGAAGAGGCTACTTGGGAGGCTGAGGAAGAAATGAAGAAAAAGTATCCTTATTTGTTTGAATGATCATGTATTTATAAAGTTGTGATCTAGAAAAAAATTATAAGACTTACTTTTTATGAATTTTGTATCATTTGAACAACTGGCGTTAGTGGTATTCCTTCCTGGAAATATATTGCTTATGAGGCCACAGTTGGTGTTGTTTTGTATTATGTTATATCGTTGAAATATGTATATGTTGTTAGGATATTTTTCTGGGGCTCTCTGACAGGTGGATAGGCCTAATTACAAAGGAAAGTCTGGCGAAATTTTTGAAATTTTAGGGAGATTAATCAAATTTGGGGCTACTAGTTTGTGGTATAAAACAAACTAAGTTGCATAAGATACTAATGATGGATTTTTACCCTCATTCGAAGACGGATGATCCTAAGCGGGGGAGAATGTAACACCCCGAAAAAATTTCGAAGTACTTAAGTGTAAAGCCCGGTAAAATGTACAAAGAAAATAATATTTTATGGTGTCGGACTAGGCTTACGTATTTGAGGATCACTAGAAGGTGACTCTGAGGCCTGCGAGCATCAAGCAGGTATACTTTGAAGTCTTCGCAAAATATGAATCAATTTACTAGTGTCCGGCACGGGCAGAAGTACCTGGATCTGCAAAATAATGTGCAAAAGCATAGCATGAGTACACCACAACGGTACCCAGTAAGTATCAAGCCTAACCTCGATGGAGTAGTGACAAGGTCAGGTCAAGACACCTACTAGACATAGAAACTTGAACAGAATATTAATATAATCTAATAATGGGAAGTAAAAGCATTAAATGACAACAAAGTAGATTATCAATATAAGGTTAACAACGGAAGTAAAAGCAATAAATGACAACAAAGAGTGAAAATATGATTAAAAAAACAACAAATGATCAAATACAGTCAAAATACAAGTGAAGTGAATTAAGGAAAAACAATAACCATTCAAATCAACAAGCCGCGTGAGACTTGCATTTCTTTTAAAAAAATATTTTTTCTCGAAATAGCTTCATGCGCTTGAGCTCCCTTATATCGTCGCGTGTGTTTCAAATGAAGTAATTTCCCTTACTAGCAACACGCACATAAATCCCCCTTATATATCTCGCTGCATGCACATCAATATCACCACCCTTATACCGCCGCATGGCATCACATCACAACACAATAATCAACTCGCACCATACGTGCCCATATGCCACAATATTTTGACAATAACAATATCAATATCACCACAACACGTAGCCCAAGGTTCAGCCACAATATGTACAAGAATCTCAATAACAACAAAATAAAATGGAAAATAACTCAACAAGGAAAGATATTCCAATAACCAATAACTTCAACCACAAAACATATTAATAGCTCTCTACAACTTCAATTAAATTCATAAGGATAAACTCAACAATGAAAGATATGAACATGTAATAACAACATCAATTAGATGCATATATGAGTAAACTCGACAAAGAAAGATAGAACTGTAACACCCCGGAAAAATTTCGAAGTACTTAAGTGTAAAGCCCGGTAAAATTTGCAAAGAAAATAATGTTTTATGGTGCCAGACCTTTTGGGTTGAACAATGCATCGGAAAGTAAAAGAAAATTTTTGGCGGAAAAGCACGTTATGCGGTCCATTATGCGACCGTATAATCACTTTGCGAGCCGCATAATGGCCGCAGAAGTGATCAGGAGAGGGCCATTCTGGAAGCAGCTATGCAGTCGACTATGCGACCGCATAACTGTTATGCGGTGCATTATGCGACCGCATAACAGTTATGCGGACCGCATACACAGATAGATTTTTGATCATTTTTGTCAGCAATTATGTGACCGATATGCGGTCCGCATATCCATTATGCAGTCGCATATGCGACCGCAGAACCGTTCCGGAGCTCTATTTTTGGGTTTTTAAAACCCGACCCTATTTCGTTAAATACACTCTTTGGGCCATTTTTGAACTATAATCTGATATTTTAGAGTGAGAGAGAGTGCCCTAGAGTGAGAAGGTGTTCTTCAATAATTGTTCTTCAATTCTTGCCCAAGTTTTGGAAGATTAAGAAGGGAAACTCACTAGGTCTTCATCCTAGAG
>AWOL01S0070707.1:16878-39519 GCA_000715115.1 Nicotiana otophora | reverse complement strand
TAGAATTGGATAATTAGCAAGATAATTTCTGGGCAGGAGGGTTGTTTATTTACATGCATGTGATATCAAGGGGTGTAGGAAGATTGTTGAACTAGGCATGGTAAATATTGTGTTGTGTGATGATGGAATTCTCCATAAAAGGGCCTTGAAACCTTATGAACACCTTGTGTTTGATAATATGCTCAAATGAGCTAGAACCATGATCATCTTCCTAATTTTGGTTCAATTTGTTATATTTCTAAAATAGATTGAAGTTGCTAAGAATTCCGGAATATTTAGAGTATAAGGAAGCTCAAGTGAGGTATGTTGGCTAAACTCTTCTTTAAGAATTGGAATTTCCAATATCCTTGTAAGTTCCGAGATGTTAATTATAAATGGAGTATTCCAATAAGTTTTGTGATGAAGATATATGTTCAATTCGTATTTCAAATGCTCTTATCATATTGCATTATAAATTGAGGATGTGTCCCAAACTATGGATTATGTATCCACATGTTATAATTTTTAGTCGTGATTTATGTGAAAGTTATTATGCCAAGTTGTGTAGAGATTGTGATTGTGATACACCTCCACCTGCATACATTGGGGTGAGGCGGCATGACCGTTTTATGTAGGGATTATGGTATTGTGGGACTGCACCTCCACCCGCTTATATTGGGGTGAGGCGGTATGACCGCTTTGTGTAGGGATTATGGTATTGTAGGATTGCACCTCCACCCGCTTACATTGGGGTGAGGCGGTACGACCGCTTTGTGTATAGTTTTGGTATTGTTGTGGCACCACCACCCGCATACATTGGGGTGAGGCGGCATAGCCGCTTTGTGTTGTTATTGGTATCGTTGATGCATTTCCACCCACATACATTGGGGTGAGGCGGCATAGCCACTTTGTGTAGGTTCTTGGTACTGTGGTTATACATCCACCCGCATATATTGGGGTGAGGCGGCAAGGCCGCTTGATTAGAGTTGTGGTATTATATGTACACTTCCACCTGCATACATCGGGTGAGGCAGCGGGGCCGCTTTGTGTGAAGATGGTTACAAAGGATCTCATCTTAAATCCTATAAAGGTTATTGATAGCTTTTAATAAGCTTGTTATGGTTTAAACGGTTATCTATATTATTCTATTGCTGCACTGGTTCATCATATTCATCTTGTATTTCTGAATTCTAAAATTAGTGTTTAGTTTTCATACTAGTACTATTCGACTGTACTAACGTTCCTTTTGCCGGGGGCACTGCATCTTTTAAATGGATGCAGGTGGTTCCACAGCAGGAGATATTGATCAGTGATAGCAGCACACCTTCTTCCCAGCTCACTTGGTGAGCCCCACTTCATCCTGGGGTCATGTATCTTTTGTTCTTTGTGTATTCTGTTTGAGGTATAGCCGGGGCCTTGTTGCCGGCATTATTATTGTACTCATCTTTATCTATAGAGGCTCCATAGACATAGTGTGGGTTGTATAATGGTGTTGGAGAAGTCAAACTTGTGTGTTGTGCTTGAATTACTATTTCCACTTCAGATGATGAAAAATGTGTTTGGAATTGATACTTTAAAATAAAGTAACTGATGGTAAGAAATTGGTATTACAGACATGATCACTTTATTTATTGATTAACGAAAACAGATATATTCTCTCTATTCATGCATGAGTTTGGGTAGAAAGAAATCTAATAGGCTTGCTCGGCCGGGTTCACACAGTTGAGCGTCGGTCACGCTCCTCGGTTTTGGGGCGTGACAAGAACATGTAATAACCGCTCCAATTAAATGCATATAAGAAGAAACTTGACAATGAGAGATGGAACATGTAATATGAACTTCAATTAAATGCATATAGGAATGAACTCGACAAAGAAGGATAAAACATGAGCTAACAACTTCAAATAAATGCATATAAGGAACCTAAAAGTCTGAACCGGTAAATTTTCATATATATATAAGCTCGTGTATACACTCGTCACCTCATGTATGTGCCTTCCACATAACTCAAATAGTGCAATAAAACTAAATCCTACGGGGTAGGTTCCCCCACACGAAGTTAGGCAAGATACTTACCTCAACTAGTCCAAATCAATACTCAAAATGGCTTTTCCTTTTCAATTCGCCTCCGCAACCAAAAACGACTTAAATATCATCAAGCAATGCAAGAAAAACCAATTTCAATTAATAAAGCTAAGATCTTTACATAATTTTTCAAAAGTCAACCTCAGGCCTCCCGGTCAAAACTTGAGTCCAAGGGTAGATCTCGACTACTCATAACCCAACGAGTCCATATATATATTTTATTTTTAAATCCGAGTCCAACTCGACTCTCAAATCTCACATTTTTATTTTTTAAAACATAGACAAAATTCCCCAATTTTTTCTTTAAATCCATGTATTAGAGGTTAAATCTCATAAATAATCATGTAATATAATTGAAAATATATCAAAATCACTTACCCAATGGTTATAGGTAAGAATCCCTCCTCAAAATTTCCTCCTACCTAGTCTAGGGTTCTAAAATATGCAAATGAAGTTATGTCCCATTTTTCCAACCCTTTTGTTTAGGTGTAGAAGTTGCAATTGCTTGCGAACCCTCAAAAATGCGAACAACAACTCGCAAATGCAGCGCCTGACAGCCTAGGGAAATGTCGCAAATGCGACAGTGACTTCGCAAATGCGAAGCCTATCCCTTTCGCAAATGCGACCTACCCAGCCCCAAGCTTTTCTTCCCAATTGCGAGTAAGGCATCACATTTGCGATACCTGAGCCATGCTTTCCTACTTCGCAATTGCGATGCTGGTGCTTGAAATTACGATAACTGGAGCACCAGCAACCTAAATATGAGTTTAAATCAATCCGAAACTCACCCGAGCCCTCGGGGCTCCACGAAAAACTTCCACACAAGTCTAAAAAATATCATACAAACTCGCTCGTACGATCAAAATATCCAAATAATATCCGGACCCACGAATCAGATATCAAAACACATAAAATTCAAAATAAAACTCAAGAATCGCTAGAAACACATCCAAGCGTCTGATTCCTATCAAACCAACTCGAAATTACACCGAATTTTGCAGATAAGTTCCAAATAACAAAATGGACCTAAAAGTCCCAAACCCAAAATTTAACCTCAATAGCCATAAAATCAACCTATCGTCAAACCTAAGAAATTTTTAAACATTCAAATTTCTAACTTTCGGCAAAACAAGTCAAATCAACATACATACCTCCGAATTTAATTCCGTGAATACACCTAAGTCCAAAATCACAATACAAACCTATCAAAGCCATCAAAACACTGTTTCAAAGTTTTTTTTACCAAAGTCAAACTTCTTTTAATATTTTCAACTTAAGCTTCTAAACCAAGAACTAAGGGATCCATCATTCCAAAACTTCCCCGAAACGAAACTAACCATCGCAAGTCATAAAACCACAAATACACATAGGAAGCTTCAAAATAGAAAATGTGGCTCAAATACATAAAACAACCATTCGGGTAGTTACACTAACGTTGTGCGGAGGAAATCCTCTTAGGATTTGGTCTTATTTGCCTATGTGTGCTATGTGAAAAGTGACGTGTACGCGAGGTGACGAGCGTGTACACGGGTGCGTGTGTAGTTTATGACCGGATTAGACCTTAAGCTATTAATATGCCTTATTTTGATGATATGATTTATATAAAACACGCTTAACCACTTGGTGACTACATGAACTTGATTGCTACAATTGATTTAGCCATAGTCATGCTTTATATGTTGAACATACATCCGTTGTCATGTCCTTGTGCGCCTTGTTGATAGAATATGCGCTTATATTTTTATGGTAATTTGGCCTATTGCATTGTGATGATAGTGGCACATATTGACATGTTGGGCGGATTGATTGGGTGTTGGCGTGAAGTTTTTTCTGTGCAATTTGATTATTGTTATGCACATGTGGTAAAATAAGGGTGGCGCTTTCGAGCTTGTACATGTGGCTAAATAATGGTGGTGATCTTCATTAATGCATGTGGTGAAATAAGGATGGCATTTCTTGATTATTGGACACGCAGCGATATAAGGATGGCGCTCTTGATGATGTTTATGTGATGGTTTGAGGATGATATTTTGTGATATTCATGTGTTGAATGGGGTGCTATTTTGATCATGTACATGCTTTCTTTATACTCCCGTCATATATTTCAACAAGTTTCTAGTCGTATTTTACATGCTATCATATGCCTCTGTTTCTACTTGATGAATTGTTGTCAAAGATGGATTTTTCCTACGTTGAGTTGATCACATGTTTTAACGAGATTGTGGTGTTGTATTCCGTTATATATATATATATATATATATATATATATAAAATTTATATATTATTATTTTTTTGCTACCAGTTATTGATATATTACACAGGTTCTTTAGCTAGTGAATATCACATCACTTAAACCTCGTCACTACTTCATTGAGGTTAGTCTCGATACTTTCTGGGTGCCGATTGTGATGTAATCATACTATACTTCTGCACATTTTTGTGCAGATCGAGGTGTTGAAGGCAGCGGACCTAGGGAGTGAGTATTTACACTGATCGTGAGGATTCAAGGTAGAGCTGCATGACCGTCGTAGTTTCTTGTAGTCCCATCCTTTATGTTGATACTGTTATTTTCACATTTAAACAGTATTGTATTTGAGACTTCTTATGTATTCAATTAAAGTTAACTTTGCACTACCTGGGTCTTGGAAGTTGTATTAGGTATTGTCATATTTGGCTTATATTATTACTACTTTCGTTGTTTTCTGTTAATACGGTCTTATTATATCATATTTTATTGATTTAAATATTATTTATGTGATTGGCTTACCTAGTCTTGAAGGTTGACACCGATCCCTTTGGTGGCATTTGGATCGTGACATCTACGTCTTAACCTACGGTACCTTATGGTACCTTATTGTTTGTGTTGGCTTTGTAGGTGTTGACACCACGATTTTCAATAAAAATATAGGTTTTAAAATACACACTCAAAATAAAAAGTCTAACCGGAGGAAAAAGGTTAGAACTTTCCGCCACAGATTTATGGACTAGATGATATAATTCGCATTAATAGTAGGTATCAACACAAAAGCTTTATTGATCAATTTGACATTTCTTCCCTGTTCACGATCATCATAATTATTTTTCTCTAAGTCAAAAAGGACGTGACACTCTACGTTATACCTACAGTACTTATGGTACCTTATTGTTTGTGTACTCATTTTTACTCCAAATTAAACAATCATTCACTGCTTTGTAGGTTTTGACACCACAATTTCAATAAAAAGACAGGTTTGGAAATGCACACTTCAAAATAAAAAGGTCTAACAGGAGGAAAAAGATTAGAACTTTCCGCCTCAGATTTATGGACTATACGATATAATTCGCATTGGTATAATGGTAGGATTTTCTCGTAGATTGATTTAAGGCCTTAAGAAGGAAAATTCGCACAATTCAATCTATAACTTTTTTTTTTATCTTAGAAGCATGGTGCTGGTCGAGTAGTTCTCCTACAAACATACTAGCTACGTACATTTGTATAGGGTAAAATTTGTTCATATTAAATACTCGCATGATAGAGCGACACGTGGAACCGGAGACAGATGAAAAGCGAGACAGGTGGAAATCAAGACCGGGGGCAGCAGTTTCGATTGGCACCGGAAAGCTCCCGAAGAAAATGTTCCTAATAAAGACAAATGAATGCCTGCCACCCGATAGGATTCAATGAAGAATATTCTACAGTATTAAATATATAGTCTGTTATAGAGAATATGGCATTCATAGCCTGCCGTTACACATTCTTCAATAGCCCCCATAATTATCATTTAAGAGGGGCTTGATCCTAGGACCTTGTTCCCTAGGTACAACTATAAATAGTGAGTTCAACAGTCATTAGAGGGACACAAAGTTTCTTACAAACTACTGCTATATACTATTCAAAAGCTCAACAACATTTCATTTCTTGCTTATTAGTATTGCTATTACTGCCTTCGGAAGCTCCGCTCCCGGAATCAGGCTATTCACTGTCTTATCTCGACTTTAATGCTAAGTCTTGTATTTTATTTAATTTATTTATCATTTTGGAATCAAATCGATTCACTTGTCTATAAACCATGCTATAAATTCAACTGTACCATTTTACGGGTAAACAGTTTGGCGCCCACCGTGGGGCTTAGACAGTTGCGTAATTGAGTTGATCCTTGCATCTATTACTAATCTGTTTAATTCTTTGTTTCTTAGCGAAAAATCACAAACAATGGTAGATAATGATGTCAACAGCGCACACAATGTTGAGGCCTAAGGAAATAAGCATCAACATGAAGACTCGATCAGTGATACCCGCAACGAGGGAGATGATGCCAGCCGGTCCATGGCAGGCAATATCCATGACAAGTTCAGGAGGAAACTCCTGATGATGCTGAAGACGAGCACGTCGTGAAAACAATGAGAATCCTGAAGGAACAACAAAAGGCTATTATGGGCTATCTCTCACGACAGGATCAGGTCATGCTGGAGTTGAGGCAGGCATTGTTGGATGCTTCCAACAACGTAAATGGACGAGGTCCAGTTCCTCCCGGTGCTCCCACAAACCAAACAACACAAA
This sequence comes from Nicotiana otophora, assembly GCA_000715115.1. Classification (NCBI taxonomy): domain Eukaryota; kingdom Viridiplantae; phylum Streptophyta; class Magnoliopsida; order Solanales; family Solanaceae; genus Nicotiana; species Nicotiana otophora. The sequence continues at coordinate 32,915 of AWOL01S0070707.1, read as the reverse complement.
CGATTGATAACAACACCCCAAGGGGCGAGGATGGCTTCGACATGGCTGGGGGGAATGGCAGTGGATCCGACAACAATAATGAGAACGATCCCTTTAAAACCAAACTCATGTGGTTCATAAGGGAAATAAATGCACGAATGGACTAAATCTCGGGTGCACCGCCAGTGTTGAAAGGACCAGACTCAAAAAAAATACACTCAGTTGCCGTTCAAATCAAACGCGGCACCGGAGTTGATCCCGAAGCGGTTCAAAATGCCCCACGTGACAAAATATCATGGGAGTTCATATCCTCGAAGCACATCACCACCTATAAAATGGCGGTGAAAGGAAACAACTTAGCTCTGCACGAGATTGAGTTTCTCTAGTTGAAGAAGTTCGGGGACTCGTGAAAGGGGCCCTAACATGGTATTCACTTTTACTAAAGCACTCAATAGACTCTTCGAGATGCTTGAAGATTCTTTTATCAAGGCCCATGCCGGGGCCAGGAAGGTACAAGACCAAAAGGCCGACATATTCAGAATTGCGCAAGGAGAGTTTGAATTGCTGCAGGAGTTCGTGACCAAATTCCAGAAGGACAAGATGCTACTATCAGTTGTGCCGGGCGAATGGGCAGTTAAGGCATTTACTAAAGGGATAAATCTGAGGAGTTCTGACGCTTCCCGAAAATTGAAAGAAAGTTTGCTCGAGTTCCAAGCAACAACATGGGTAGATGCTCACAACCGCTACGAGTCGAAGATAAGAATTGAGGATGACCAGCTCGGTTTCCCGACATTAACCAAGGGTCGGGACCGAGAGAAGAATAAGAAAAAGTTGAATGATGATTTCGACGCACACTGGCGGTCTTCTAGAGGTCAGTATTTGCCCTACAAAAGGGTTGAAGGACGCGGCAGAGGTTTTCGATCGGCGGATAGGTTTTCTACAGATAGAAGAGCGGATCGCGGCCAAAATAATAGATTGTTGCAAGACGAAGAGGTATCGGGCCCTCGGGACTCCACGTACCCCAGGTTGTCCGCCTATAATTTCAATGTCAGTGTAGTGGAACAAGTGTTGGCTATGAGGAACATTAAGGAAGCATGGTTCCTGAGGCCGATGAGATCCAGCCCCCGTCACATGGATCCTAATCTATGGTGCGATTACCATGGGACCAACGGCCACCGGAATGGGGACTGTCGACATCTGCGCGATGAGGTGCCGACATTACTGAAAAATGGCCATCTCAGAGAATTCTTAAGTGATAGGGCTAAGAACAACTATGGCCGCAGCCGGGATAATGCGGAACCCTCAAACACCAGAGAGGATCCTAATCGTCTAATGATCAATATGATTTTTGCGGGGAACGAGATTAATGGTGTAACCTTTTCGGCAGCGAAAAAGACAAAGGTATCGATGACCCATAGCAAGAGGCTCCGGGAAGTCGCTGAGGATGATATCACCTTCACGGAGGAAGACACAGATGGACTCCTAATACCGTACAATGATGCCTTGGTAATTTCTCTCAATGTGCTAGATTTTAAAATTAAACGTGTTTTGGTTAACCCGGGGAGTTCAGCCAATATTATCCAATGAAGAGTGCTGGAACAAGCCAAGCTGACCAGAAGCATCATTCCGTCCACAAAGCTCCTTGTCGGGTTCAATTTAGCAAGCGTGACCACCCGAGGGGAAATCTTGCTGCCCATGAATGCCGAAGGGGTAATGAAAATGACTCTTTTTGAAGTAGTAGACGGTGATGTGGGCTATAATATTATTCTTGAAAGACCATGGTTGCACGAGATGAAGGTTGTGCCGTCAACATATCATCAACTACTAAAATACCCAACTCCGGAAGGAATTAAACAAATAAGAGGAGATCAACCAGCACCAAGGGAGATGAACGTGATCTTAGTTTCTAGTAGCAAAAGGAAGGAGCATGTGGCATAGCAATTACAGGGACCGACGCCTCCTCCCGAATCGAACGAAGTCAACAGAGGGGAGGATTCGTCGGAATCCTATCAGGTACCAAGATATTTCTAGGCATCAGAAGAAACAGACACAACCAAATCCATAGCGGAAGAACTCGAGCAAGTCGCATTGTTTGAGAAATTCTTGGAGAGGAAGTTCCACTTGGCGACAGGACTAAACTCGAACTCTAGTCACGATTTATAGAATTTCTTAAACTTAACGTTGATTGTTTTGTGTGGTCGGATGCAGATATGACAGATATTCCACTAGAGACGGTCGTGCACAAGTTAAGCTTGGATCCTAACATTCCTCCAGTAAGGCAGAAGAAACGCCCTATTGCTGAAGTCAGAAACAAATTTGTCAAAGAAGAGGTAACTCGATTGCTTGATATCGGTTCAATCTGAGAGGTAATGTCTCCTGACTGGCTAGCTAACGTAGTAGTAGTTCCAAAAAATAATAATAATGTGCGCAGATTATAAGGATCTGAATAAGGCGTGCCCAAACTACTCGTTCCCACTGCCAAATATTGATCAAATGATTGATGCGATGACCGGGCACGAGTTGATGAGTTTCCTCAATGCCTATTCCGGGTACAACCAAATCAAAATGAACCCGGAGGATCAGGAAAAAACTTCGTTCATAATGAACTTCGGCACATATTGCTATAATGTGATGCCTTTCGGACTTAAAAATGCCGGAGCCACCTATCAGAGGCTTGTGAATAAAATGTTTGAAAAATAAGTACGGAAAACCATGGAAGTTTACATAGATGATATGCTGGTTAAGTCTTTGACCGAAGGTGAACATCTTAAACACCTACAAGAAAACTTTAACATGCTAAGGAAGCACAACATGAAGCTAAACCCCGAGAAGTGTGCATTTGGAGTCAGCTCTAGTAAGTTCTTAGGATTCCTGGTGTCACAAAGGGGGATCGAAGTCAATCCCGATAAAATTAAAGTCATCAAGGACATCGCCGACCAGCTATCAAATGTGAAAGAGGTTCAAAGGTTAACAGGACAGCTGGCCGCTTTAAGCAGATTCATTTCCCGGTCTTCAGAAAAATGTCATCACTTCTTTTAACTTCTGAAAAAGAAGAATAACTTTGAATGGACTCCGGAATACCAGCAGGCACTAAAAGATTTAAAAAGGTATTTATCTAGCCCTCCATTATTATCGAAATCGGAGGAAGGCGAGCAGTTACTGATTTACTTAGCGGTCTTAGAGGTAGCGGTAAGTGTCGTTTTAGTCCGAGAAGATGAAGGTATGCAATATCCTATCTATTATGTTAGTAAAATTTTAACGGGAGCGGAGACCCACTACCCACATCTGGAAAAATTGGCCTTAGCTCTCGTAGTCGCTGCTCGAAAGCTTAGGCCTTATTTTCAATGTCATCTGATAGCCGTGGTGACAACCTTTCCCCTGCGAAATATCCTTCACAAACCTAAACTATCAGGTCGACTGGCCAAATGCGCAATCGAAATGAGCTAATTTGACATAGCATATAAACCTAGGACTGCGATCAAGTCAAAACTTTTGGCCGCCTTTGTGGCCGATTTCAGTCCCAGACTACTGCCTTTGGCCACCAAAGAAGTGGTGATGGTATCGGAATCGACATCGGGAGTCTAGACCTTGTTCACGGATGGAGCCTCCAACATGAAAGGGTCCGGGCTCAGGGTAGTACTAATCACGCCCTCGGGGAAAACCCTAAGGCAGGCCATAAGAACTGTTCCCTTGACTAACAATGAAGCCGAGTATGATTGCACGACTCGAGTTGGCTCGGGGACTGGACTCCGAGGTCATAGAAATCAAATGTGATTCCAAACTGGTAGTAAATCAGGTCTACGGGATCTTCGACACCAAAGAGGAGCGCATGCAACACTATGTAGCAAAAGTTCAGACTCTGTGCACGGTTCAGGGAATGGTCAATTACCCACATTCCGAGGGAAGAAAATGCGGAAGCAGACACACTGGCCAATCTAGGCTCCTCCACAGAAATGAAGGTATTAGACTCTGGTACGATCGTGCAGCTTATACATTCGGTATTGGATGTGGACGGTTATTATAAAGTAAACACGATCAATTTGGTCTGGGACTGGAGAAATGAGATCGATACTGTTGAGAAGGACGTTCGATGGACCGTTGGCAATATGTTTGGGACCGGGAGATACCGACTGCATCCTACGAGAAGTTCACGAGGGCACTTGCGGAAATCATTCCGGTGCCAAATCGCTGGTCTACAAAGTAATCAGAGTAGGATACTATTGGATCGATATGGGTAAGGATGTAATGGAGTTCATTCAAAAATGTGACAAATGCCAAAGGCATGCGCCCATGATTCATCAACCCGGGGAACTACTCCACTTGGTCCTGTCCCCACGGCCCTTCATGAAATGGGGAATGGACATCGTTGGCCCTCTCCCGTTGGCCCCAGGTAAAGTTCAGTTTATTTTGTTTATGACTGATTATTTCTCTAAATGGGTTGAAGCACAGGCTTTTGAAAAAATCAAAGAAAAGTAAGTCATAGACTTCATTTGGGACCACATCATATGTCGATTTGGGATGCCCTTCAAGATTGTATGTGATAATGGAAAATAATTCATCGGCATCAAAGTAACTAAATTTCTCGAGGATCACAAGATCAAAAGGATCCTATCAACACCTTATCATCCCAGCGGGAACGGACAAGCCGAATTGACCAACAAAATTATCATCCAAAATCTTAAGAAGATATTGACCGACGCCAAAGGAAAATGGAGAGAAATACTACCCGAGGATCTATGGGCATACCACATAACATCGAAATCCAGTACCGGAGCAACACCATTCTCGTTAGTTTATGGCGCCGAAGCTTTGATCCCGGTCGAGGTCGGAGAACCTAGCATCAGGTTTCGATATGTAACAGATGAGTCAATTAATGAGGCCATGAATACGAGCCTAGAATTGTTGGACAAAAGACATGAAGCCTCCCTCGTCCGATTGGCTTCCCAAAAATAGTGGATCGAAAGATACTACAATCGAAGAGCCAATCTTCGACATTTTAACATCGCGGACTTGGTGCTAAGAAAAGTCACCCTCAACACCCGAAATCCGAATGAAGGGAAACTGGGTCCGAACTGGGAAGGACCGTACCAAGTTCTCGAAATCATCGGAAAAGGATCCTATAAGCTCGGCACGATAAATGGCGAACAACTGACGAGCAATTGGAACGTATCACACCTAAAATGATACTACTGCTAAGGTACGGCCCTTTCCCTTTTCATTTATATTTTAAACTAACCCTTGCAGGTGTTCGACCAGAAACAACGATGGATTCTTCGACACGAAGCCTTTAGGTCCGAAAGCACGCGTTGCACTCTTTTTTCCTTAGACTGGTTTTGTCCCAAATGGGTTTTTCGACGAGGTTTTTAATGAGGCAACAATCGATCGGGCTAAGTTAGAAAAATTCAACAGTATCTGAGGTTTCTTTACAATCAACCTCGAACACTGGGGGGCATTGCCCTCGAATGTAAACTTTGATGCGAGGAAGTTACTTCATGGCAGCAGGGTCTCGATAGGAAAAATTTGTAAGGGCCAAATGGTCAAACGAACCGTGCCCGCGTAGTTTGCTCGAGCCCTGGCACAGAACATGTATGCATGTATAATCATTTATAAAGAGAATTATTTTTCTTTACAATTCCATACTCTCGACCTATTATGTAAACTAGCTTAAGGGTAGACCATAACCAGAGTTCGAATAATTACCCCCATGCTCGGGGACTGTCATTCGAAAAATAAACGAGATCGAATTATTAAAACTCCGAGATCATAAGACCTTTTAGGCAACCCTCGATTTTTATATGCCACGGCCAACCCACTCGGGGACTGACTCTTTGGGCAAGCTCGAAGTAAATTGGGAAAATAAGCCCAAGGGGAAAATCCCGAACTAAAGAGGCTACGGCCGAATTAACACGGATCGGAGACGTCCGAATTTCGTAACAAAACAGGCCTCCGAATTCTTTCATAAACTGGTTAAAAAGGCTACCCCCAGCAAAATCATAAAAGGCTTTGATAATATCAAGCCTCAAAAACTCTAATAAGTATAAAATTGTTCGAACTCTTGAACGATTCCTTATTTCGAGCCAAGGCATTATGGGTTTTTTGCGAATACAAATGATAAAAAACCTTTTCAAGCCGAAAAGGGGAGAAAGCCATAAACAACCTTTCTTACAAAAGCCTAAGGGCTACATTACTTCGAGTTTGAGCAAGCACTCACCCGATTGAAAAACCTAAGGGCCATACTAGTTCGGTTCCAATCAAATTGTCTAAACCTTGGACACAATTTTATGCTAAGGCATTTTCGACCTTTGCAAAGGACACAATATATATATATATTCAAAAGTTTTTTTACAAAAGGCCGAATCGGCCCCAGAAAATATACAAAAGAAAAACAAGAAACCTAATATCCTAAGTGGCTTGATCTTCATCGGAGGCTGCGTCCTCAGGATTTTGTCCATCCTTAGATTCGCTTGAGCTCTCGGAGTCTTCCTCAAGAAAGGTTAGCCTTCGGGCTCTGGTTTCCGCCGCCTTGTTATTTTCAATTTCGGACGCAACATCGAAGCCCTGAGCACTGACCTCCTCGAGAGCTTCCCTCCGAGCCTGCCATTTAGCATGTTCGACCATGCTCTTGGCCTTGGCCTGGTTGACCTCAACATCGATCCTGAACTGGGCCACTTTAGCATCAGCTCTTTTTTCAGCCTTGGCCACCTCAGATCTGGCTACTTCAAGTTCATCGGCCAAGACTACCTTATCAGAAGTGGCCAAATCCAATCGATGTTGAAGCTCCTTAATCTTCTCGATCTGCACCTAGGCATTTTCTTCTGCAGCCCGAAGCTGGGTCTCAGCCAACTCCAATTGTGCTTGGACGGCCTCCTTTTTTGAGGCAAGGACGTCCATATTCTCATTGAAATTTTCCGCCTCGGCCAATAGCTCATCTACTTGCGAATTGAGCCGTCTAATCTGTTCGAGCCTCTGTCGAACCTGCAGAATCAGATCGTTAGTGGTTATCTCCAATTCATCTTTACTATCGTGAAGAATTCGGAATACCTGCTTAGCTATTTCCTCGTGCTCATCTTGAGCTGTTGCCAAATCTGCCCGAAGCTTCTCAGTAAGAAGTTTGTAGGAGTCACTCTTCTCAGTGAGGTTCTGAACTTCGGCCCCATGCTCCTCCCGGATTCGGAGGAAAGCCTCGTGATGCAACACCGAAGCCTACAAACATGGAAAAAGATGTTAGAATTATCTATAACTCTAAGTGTAAAAGAAATGGTAGAGATATCATCGAAGTTACCCGATTCAGAGCATGTTGTGCCTCGTTAAAAAGGCAAGAGAGTCCTACCGCAGTCATCACGATTTGATCCTCTTCGGTCACCAAGGACTGAAGTTCACTAGGGAGAGAGAAAATTTGGGCATCCTCCGAGACGGAGAGCACTATCTTCCGCTTACGATTGGGACTAACACTCGGGGTTGGGAATCGGTCCACCAGTTTTGGAACCGATGAAGACCCGGTAGAGCCCGACCATGATGCTTTCTTCGGCACCGGTAATCTACCGAACCCGATAATCTCCTCTGAGGCAGCTGACTTGAGCCCATCCAGAAAGCTGTGGATATCGGTCGACTCCTGAATACCCTCGTAAGATCGACCTTCCAACATGTTGGCCTCACGAATCATAGCATCCGAAATTTGAGGGGATCCGCTAATGTCGATTACCCCGAGCTCATCACTCGAGATATCTTTTGCTGCCCGAGAAGTCTTGCCCTTGGTCTCCCCATTAATTATCTCAGCTCGAGACGGGATAATCTCGGATTTTCCTTGTTCAGGAATTATGGTCAGGTTTCCCATATCTACCTCCAGTGATCTGGAGGATTGTTGTATCATAACATTAGCCTGTACACAGACTAGTTCCTCTTCTCCTTCTTTGGGTCCATCCCTTAATCAGCGGATCGAGTCCGAAGGCATTATACCGGAGCCCCCCTTGGGCTTGCGAGATTTCTTCACCGTGTTTTTCTTTTCCGAGACCGGGGAACTCGGTGCATCTTTTCTCTTCTTTGCTTTAACCTGCTTCGGGGTAGGGACCTATTCATCACCAGATGGGAGCCTCATGGCAACAGCCTTCCCAAGTCCTACAAAGGGAAAAAAAGGGGTAAGCAAGTGAAGAAGAACAAATGACAAACAAACTAAGACAGAGACTTACCATGACTGCGGGCCTCCCATCGACCCTTTGATAGTTCCACCTAAGCGCGCTCGGAGTACGGTCTCTGCAGCACCAAACCTTTAACCCATTATTTAAGACCCGGAATTGGTTCTGGCATCCGAGCCACGACTGTAACAAGAAAGAAAAAGTGGATCAAGAAAATGAAAGGCAGTCACAAATTAAAATGCTCGAAGGGAAATGAGTACCCACGGTTCATATTCCATTTCTCAGGAAATGACATGTCATCGGCAGGGATCAGGTCTGAGGTTCTGACTTGAACAAATCAGCCCATCCAACTCCGATCACGAGTCTCGTCTATACTCAAGAATGGAGCTTTGGTGGCTCGGTGAGCTAGCTTTATCAACCCTCCTCAATAGAGTCGGGGACTATAAAGGCGCATAAGGTGATCGAGGGTGAAAAGACACCCCTCGATTTTGCTTGAGAAGAATCGAAGAAGAATCACTATTCTCCAAAAAGAAGGGTGGATTTGGCAAAGGGTCACGTCGTATCTCTTGCAAAAGGCGACGATGACGGGGTCTAATGAACCCAATGTGAAAGTATAAGTATAAGCACTTAAGAACCCTTCCATGTGGGTAGTAATTGATTCTTCAGGCGATGGGACTACCACGTGCTTGTCGCCCCAGTTGCATTCTTATTTTACTTTATCGAGAATTTTCACGTTGATTGAACATTGGTACCTCGAGATCGGCTCACATCGGCCCAGTACCGAAGAAGGTTTTTCAACCTTAAAATCGATGACAGTAGAGCACCCTACCGAAACAAATTCCTCAGGGCGAGGCTCCGCCGCATCCTCGCCGTCGGCGGGTCGTGATGAAGAAGCGATCTCTTTTTGCAGCACCGTTTTGGAGGTTTTTGCCATTGATGAACAAAGGGAATGATAATTAGGGTTGTATGCGATGTAAAATGTATGAGGCAAAGGGATTTTTTGAAGAAGATGCAAGAGTAGAGAAAATGCTTTTGAGTGAAAAGTTTGGATGATGATGAAAGTAAGAATATTTATAGCCTGGTGATGACAGTTCAGAACCGGTAGTGGCCGACCAACGACTGACAGGCATTTAATGCCTTGGTAACTGGACCGATGGGACGTTTGTTACATACGTCATAATCGGGCTCATCGCTGACATCATCATCCACCAAGTCGGAGTCCGAAAATTCATATCGTTTCTCATCTTCTTCTTTCCGAGAAACGAGGGGACTATCTGTATACGGTCAAAAACTGAGTTTTCCCTTCATGTGATTAATCGAGATTGGAACATGATGGTCCAAGGTTCATCATTGTAATATCAAGCCATGGTGCGAAGTATATGTTGTCGAGCTCGAAACCTAGGGACCGATTAAGATCGAGGTCGGCCAAGATCAAGCTCGAAGACCCAGAGAACGATCAAGATAGAGATCGGCCAAGATCGAGATCAGCCAGGATCAAGATCGAGCCAAGAAATAAAAATGCCGTTATAGCCGCAATTAGGGGGAGAATCTCGGCGGAAATCACGGCACGTATCAAGAAGAGACCGATTAATTAGCCTATCATGAGAATCCTTACTGTAATTAGAATTGTATCAAGAGTAGGCTCCCCTACTATACAAAAGGGGGTCTGATCATTTGTAAAGGGGGACTCAGACAGTAAAAAGCAATATACTATTATTTTCTTTAGCTTCTCAATACTATGTTACTCTGCTCATATTTTATTTGCTATTTCATTTGGTTTGAGGGCCAAAACTGCACATCTCATTTGGTTTGCTTTTATTTTTCTTTACGGTCAATTTCAATATCAATTTGCATATTTTCTTAGTTTGTGCCAAGTAAAATCACTTGTCCTTAAAACCATATATAAATTCAATTGTTGTCCATTTTTAGGATAAACAATTAAAAAACTCCATCATGTAAAGTTCGGATATGGAATGCTATTGATGTGGAGTATTCAAACTAGTAGAATTGATGCCCGATTGTCATAACGTGTCAGAACCCTCGTGTGTTAATGATTCTCTATTTTTGACTTAATCATGTTATACTCCTTTAGGAAGAAGATCTTGTATGAAATCAATGTGATTAAACACTTATTTCTCATATGATGAAACTTTACAAATTTACACTTGCTAAGGCCAAAGGTGCAAAACAGTTGATTAAAAGAGAACTCTTTTGTACATATTATTATCATTTTGGGAACTCGAGCTGTGGCATCGTGGTTACACCTCCACCCGCATACGTTGGGGTGAGGCGGCAGGGCCTCTTTGTGTAGAGCTACCATATTGTGATTACACCTCCACCTGCATACATTGGGGTGAGGCGGCAGGGCCGCTTTGTGTATAGTTGTGGTATTGTGAATACACCTCCACCCGCATACATTGCGGTGAGGCGGCGGGGGCACTTTGTGTAGAGTTTCGGTATTGTGATTGCTTCTCCACCTGCATATATTGGGGTGAGGTGGTAAGGACGCTCTGTGTAAAGGTAGTTGTAGAGGATTTCCGGCTTGAATTTATAAGTGTTATTGGAAGTTCTTAATAAATCTGTTTTGACTTTTATGGCTACATAAGCCATATGACTGTTACCATGATTCATCATATTCATGTTGTATTTTTAAGTCCTTGAATAGGTGTTTTGGTTTTCATACCAGTACTATTCGACATGTACTAACGTCCCTTTTGCCGGGGGTGCTGCAACTTTAATGGATGCGGGTGGTTCCACAGCGGTAGGCATTGACCAGTGATAGCGGTACACTTTTTCCCAGCTGACTTGGTGAGCCCCACTTCATTCCAGGGTTGTGCATCTTTTGTTCTGTGTGTATTATGTTTTGAGGTCTAGCTAGAACCTTGTTACCGGCACCATCATTGTACTCTTTTATATCTATTAGAGGCTCCGTAGACATAGTGTGGGTTGTGTATTAGTGTGAGAAAGTTAAACTAAAGATGTCGTAATTGTATCTCATGATTCCACTGTAAAATTATGGTTGTCAAATGTATTGTTTTGGAGACTTATAAATGAAGTGAGTGACTAATGGTGATGGAACTAGTGTTGTTCATGAACCCTCATGGTATTAATTAATGAAGTTTATATTCTCTTTATTTATGGGTGAGTTGGGTAGAAGGAAATCCAGCATGCTTGCTCGGTCGGGTTACCTCGGTTGAGCGCCGGTCGCGCTCCCCGATGTCGGGGCGTGACAAAAATGACCGGATATCAACAAGTAAAAAGGGATAACAAGTACACAAGTAAAGGGGCATAAACCGGGAAAGTAAAGTAAACTGTCACTCAATAAGCCTCAACTCGTAGTTTTACAACAACTCTGAACAACCTTTTAAAAGTAAATAACGAAGCCACAAAGCCAATTCCACATTTCAAATATCAAAGTAAAGAGTAATAAAATCAGTAAAACTGCAGGACATCACCCTTTTTGCTTTTACTCTCATCCTCACCTCATAATATAATAGCAAGCACGGAAACATCCTTCGTGCATATCTTCACTTTCACTTAAGCACGAAAATACCCTTCGTACAATGATATCAATATATGAATAAGGCACTGAAATACCCTTCATGCACAATCACTCTCCCTCACAAGCACAACAACACCCCTTCGGGCATTTCACTCTTCCTCACCTAGCATCACATACAACACAATACCAAGCTGTCACGACCCTAATTTCCCTCCGTAGGATGTTATGATGGCACCTAGTCTCTACGACTAGGTAAGCCTAACATGTAATAATAACTTGATAGAATTAATTAACAAAATACTAAAGCAAGTCTGATAAACTAATATAATCTTCTGAAATAGAATCTCAACAACACACTCCCCAAAACCGGTGGAACTGAGACATAAGCTCTGTAGAGTAAACATGTCTACTCCATCACTGTCTGAATGAAAATACAACAGGAAGTAAAGATAAAGGAAGGTGACTTCGAGGCCTGCGGACGCCGGGCAGGTATACCATGAAGTCTCCGTGAAGCAGCTAACAGTCAATCACTAACGTCCGGCGTGAGCAAACGTGCCTGGATCTGCATAAAAAGATGTGCAGAAGCGTAGTATGAGTACACCACAATGGTACCCAGTAAGTATCAAGCCTAATTTTGGCAGAGTAGTGATGAGGCTAGGTCAAGACGCCTACTAGAATATAATAAACAAAATGAAAACGTAATAACAAGAAGTAGTGGAAAGAGAAGAAATATATAATATGAAACAAGTCAATAACACAGGCTAATGAAAGTGTTGTGAGCATAAAAATAACATAAATGAAATAAAAAAGAACCACAATGATCATATACGTACAACAACTGATAGAACATGAAGATCAAAACAACAAGAAGTGTTCCCACCAAATAACTCTTTGCAACATGAGATAAACAAAAAGAATCACAACGAGGTTTCACCTCATGTACAATAAGAATCACAACCGAGGTACCGCCTCATATATAACAAGAATCACAACCGAGGTACTGCCTCGTATATAACAAGAATCACAATCGAGGTACCGCCTCGTATTCACATTTCTCAATTTCAATCACAATCTTTCCTTAAACCGTCGCATGAGCAACAACAACAACAACCCAGTATAATCCCACTAGTGGGGTCTGGGGAGGGTAGTGTGTATGCAGACCTTACCCCTACCCTGGGGTAGAGAGGCTATTTCCAAATGACCCTCGGCATCCTTCCCTCCAAGAACTCCCCACCTTGCTCTTGGGGTGACTCGAACTCACAACCTCTTGGTTGGAAGTGGAGNTAGAGAGGCTGTTTCCAAATGACCCTCGGCATCCTTCCCTCCAAGAACTCCCCACCTTGCTCTTGGGGTGACTCGAACTCACAACCTCTTGGTTGGAAGTGGAGGGTGCTTACCATCAGAGCAACCCACCTTGTCTTTAATTAGTTACCATCAGAGCAACCCACCCAATATGTCACAACTTGCCAATAATCTACAATATCAATGTTTCCACAATATTAGCCCATGGCTCAACCACAATGTATACAAGAATATCAACAATAATAATGAATGTAAATGTCTCAACAAGAAAGATGTCTCAACAACTAACACTTCGCCTCAATGTGATAACGGCTTTCACAACTTTAACACCAATAACTCAACAATGAGAAAGACAATATGTGACCACGATACTAAATAAGAATAACTCACAATAGAAGAGATAACTTATACCGATGACTTCAAATAAGGATAATCAACAATGAAAGAGATAACATGTAACAATAACTTCGAATAATGATAAATCAATAATGAAAGGGATAACATGTAACAATAATAGAGGCAACAAGTTCAACTAAATCATAAGAGCAAACATATCAAGTAAGATGTGAACAAGTATTAACAAAGTCATTTAAGGCATGTGAAGGTAGACTAACACAAATAAGAGTAGATTGACTATGAGAATTTAGAACATGATATGACAATTCAATTAAAGCATGGAAAGAGACTAAGTGGCCTAAACCAGTCAAATACCACATACAACCCATGTACCCACTCGTCACCTTGCGTATACGGCTTTCACATAACACAAATAACACAATTAATCCCAAATCCAAAGGGGTAGTTCCCCCACACAAAGTTAGGCAAGATACTTACCTTAATTAGGCCAATTCAGCCCTCGAAAATAGATTTTCACCTAAATTCGCCTCCACACGGCTCAAATCCCATCAAAATTGACTTAATATCATCAAACAAAGCAAGGGAAATCAATTACAATATATAAAGCTATGATCTTTACACTTTTCCCAAAAAGTCAATAAAAGTCAACCCGGGGTTCACCAGTCAAAACCCAGGTCCAATGGTAAATTCCAACTACCCATGACCCCACGAGTTCATATAAGTGATTAGTTTCAAAATCCGAGTCCAAATCGACTCTCAAAACTCAAATTCTTATTTTTCAAAACTTAACAAAGTTTCACAAATTTTCACTTTGATTCACATGATTTTTATGTTACAATCTAAGATATATTGATGGAATATGACTGGAAATAGATTAGAATCACTTACCCAAAGTTTGTAGATGAAAATTCCCTCTCCAAATCGCCTCTTACCGAGTCTAGGGGTTCTGAAATGGGAGAATATGAGATGAAATCCCGACTTCCAGCCCTTATGTTTAGCTGCAGTTATCGCAAACGGGAAAAATTATTTTTCCCATTCAAAACACAATCCACAACACGTCTGCAGAGCCTCTAAATGAAACAGAAGAGTAGTATGAAAGTGCCTATGATAAGTCCCCAGCTATACCTCAAAAGAAATGTACAAGAGAAGCAATACAACATATGGGACCCAGTAAAGAATAGGGCTCACCAAAATCCGTTGAGTGGAGGCTATGCTGCTATCAGTGATCAGTGCCGCCTGTTGAGGAACCACTTGCATCCATTAAAGATGTAGCACCCCCAGCAAAAAGGACGTTAGTATATATGGAATAGTACTAGTATGTAAAGTTAAATATCCTCTCATGGAATGGAATGCCAACATAAAAGGATGAGAAACATGGAAACAATAAGAAAATTAATAATATTTAAATGCCAAATTAAAACAAAGTAAACCTTCAAAAAAGCATGAATATGTTAAGGTTGGGAGATCCTTAGTATCGACACACCACCATGCACATGGCATGGAGTCCGATCTCCGCTCGATAGGCTAAGTCGTCTAACCCCAATGTATGAGGGTTGACATAGAAACACAATATCACCATGTGCGTGGCGTGGTCTCCAATCTCCGCTTGATCGACTAAGCCGTATCACCACGATGCCGTGTGGACTGGAATTGTCTTTTCTAGCTATCATCTCATCACACTCAAGGGGAATAATATCAACATAATATAACACGGATTTACCCCTCAATCAACTCCTACACCAGCACGTGTAGTTTCGGGCTTAGGCATTTATAACCAGCCTTCCTCGGTGACATAACGATACTCCCGAAAATATTTATATAAATAAAATATTTTTCTCATAGCTTTCATAGAATCTTCCGTTTCTTCGGCACTCTTGTCCATACATGATAATCTTCATTCTTGGCACGATGTCTGTATTTCATATTTTCATTCCTTCACTTTTAGGGATCATCATAAATCATCAACATGAAAAATATTTGAGAATCATGGATTTAAATACATAAGTAATAAGAACCTTGAACATATTGAATTTCTTCCAAAGGAGAGCATAATGATATGCAACCGAACATGAGCTAAAATTACAAGCATTTGGATAAACTAACCATAGAAGCAATTTGGAACAATAGGAATAGGAACTTGATCAAACCATAATTGAAGTTTACGAGGAATTTGTGGAATCCGATTCTACGGAAGGAGTTTAGCCAACATACCTCGATTGATCTTTCCTTAGAATTACTACAACATTCCCCTACTCTTAGCAACTTCAATCTATAGAAACATAACCAAATTGATCAATTATTAGGGAGGCGTTCATAGGCTTAGCCATTATTGGCATTTCATCAAACACTAAATGTGCAAATTCGACTACAAGGTTCTATTAATGGAATTCCTTCACCAAACAACCAATTTCAAACAAAAATCTACCAACGATAGTTCATCAACCTCCATATCACCTTCATCGATACATGCATGCCAAACGACACACCCCCAAAGCAAGAATCACACCCCAAATTTCGAATTAGAGTGATTTTGGCTTCGGATCACCATCTCATAAGCCCCATAATAATAAAATCAATATTTAAACCCATTACAAACTTTGCATGAAAGCTTAGGGACGAAAACTTACTCGGTTGGTTGAAGACCTTGTGAGTTTCTCTCTTAAATCTCAAGGTGTGAGCAAGAATTAAAGAGTAGAATGATTGGAGCTCCTCCCCTCTCTCTCTAGAGTGATTTCCCCTAATAAAATGAACTGACCCCCCCCCCC